>JAMZAV010002907.1:22500-197209 GCA_024449915.1 Sweltsa coloradensis
AAAAACAGTAGTATTCTGATGAGTTAAACCTCTTCGACCGTATTCGCTCACATGCATGAAACAAAACATAAGTGTATCGAAATAAGACGACAAGATACATTTTTGAAATTTATGTAACATTGATAAGAAATTAGCATACAGAACATACTAAGAGAGTTATTAATCGATAATATTTAAAATTTTATTCGGATTCTGTTCTAGTCATAATTTTGATTTGGTGAACACGAATTTAAAAAGGCGGATCGGTTCAAATCATTATTGAACTATCAGGAACAAACAGGCAACATAAAAAACTGAACATATCTTTCTCATGATAATTTTGTTCTGTTGAGAATATTGCAGATACAACATCTAATTTATTCGCTTCAATTGCACGCTTGATACTTATAAAAACATAAGCTCTCCTTAGTGCTGCATGATTTTTAATCTCTTTTTTCCTACCCCTTACACTTAACGTCAATATTGTGTATCAATGGAGCCTCTAGACACAAACTTGGCGTACTCATCAGGGAATCAGAGATCAATAAAAAAATAGCAAGAATCATAAATTATTATTATTGTAGCTGGAAAAACATTTCAACTCCATAAAGTTCACTCTTCGTATTCTTTGGCAAATCGTTATAAGTGATGTGCAAGAAACGAAGCCATTATAAATGCATTTTATTTATATGCTGGTTTAAATTTTCTTAAGGTGTGCGCGATGAGCAAAAGTGAGGACATTTAAACTGGGGCTTTTTGCCGCACACGTGATTCACATGTTGATTTAAGGTGTCACAGGCGTTAAGCATAATCTTGGAGATGAAACGGACATGGGTGAGGGGATTGCGGGAGAGACGTGTTGGAGGAGGGCCTCAGAAGTTCCGCTCAAAATATTTTTAATTTGTCCCTCCAATAGCGAGCCGTTATATTTACGACGAGGCAGTGGGATCTGTTTGTACTGCAGAAAGGTTTGGAGGGACGCGAGATGCGCTCACACATTGCCCAAGGTCGCACTGAGTCAAATATCACATCACGAGTGGCGTAAAATGACGGTCGTCCGCAAGTAAAGAAGGTTTTACATTCAATATGTTTTGTATTGAGTTTTACGAACCCAACATTAATTTAACCACACACATTAATGTTGGGTTTTGTCTTATGAATGTCATTATTCAGGGAATGAGGGATTGCAAACAAAGAACATTACGCAACATTTGAATAAGTATATGTATTTATTCTGAATACAGGCTAGCCATCACTAAAATTATGTCAGTAAAGGTGACGGGGACTGGGTTCAAGCCGGGAACAACTGGTACAGGATACAACACTCAACGCTATAACCTAGACCGGGAGACCCGGTCAGGGACACAAGTTTTAAGCTATTATTTTACCTGCATATTTAATATGCAGCATACGATACTACAATATAATCATTTATACAGTAATATAATCGGGGAAGGTTGTGAGGGGGGATCGGGAACCCGAGACTCCCGACAGTCAAGCATTGAGCCAACCTGTCAGTGTATACATACATGGCGAACTTCCCTATTTTTCGCGGGGGCAAACATGTTGTATCCTCAAAGATCAATGGTCAGACAACTAGTGAAGGGGGATATGTAGGTAAGGTACAGTGATAGTCAGGGGGTATCATCGAAAATAATTTATGGGTATACGCTCTTTCCTGGGTAACGGGGCACGTTTGGGAACAAGGGGGGGTCGGAGGGGGGTTGGCCCCCAGTTGATACGGGTGCGAAGCGCACAGCCCGGCAAAAATTCGATTCTAAGTGGATAGGGGGGGTATTTGGGACATTTGTTTAAAAAACTTAAAAAAATATGAAAAAATTGCAAAATAAGAAAAATGTATCAACATTTATAAATCTAAGAAAAATAATTTCAATAAAAGTTGCGCTCCCCTCGCCCCCCGGGGACAAATTGGGGCCCTCGAGTAGGGCCACTGATATATGTAAGTAGGTATAAAGAAAATAGTTAGGTACTTCACAGTCACGCAGCACAAAGACATCGATATGCTTCATTACGGTGGTATAACTATTTATTATGTGCATCGAGCTAGGACGACTACAAGCCAAAGTCACCGTTTACAATTCCTACGATGGACTCGAATCACATCAGAAGTCTAAAAATCTGCTACAGCGGAATCGACCCGGGACCTTCGGCATGGAAGCAGAGCTCTAACCACACGCCAAAAAACGAGTTCAACTTTTAGTATATAGAAACCAATACGGGAAAAACTTGTGATGAATACAATGAAAACAGTGTTTTTAACTACTAATTGGGTTTAATATGATAGTATAGTCGCGTGATGGTGCTCACGCTCTTTAGTTTATCGAGAAGGGATTCTCAAAAGGGTTATCGTGAGTTTTGAGACTCGGGGAAATGCAGGGTTTAGATGAGATAATATCTCACTCTACCAACAACCAATGTGAAGATAGGGGGGTGGACCCTTGTGTGAGTGAGGTGTCACACGCGTTTTCTGGTTACGTCCAGTGGTGGCTGTCACTTCGCCGACAAGACCAGACATTGCATGCGATTGTGTGTGGTGTGGTGGGGGGGGGGGGGGGGGGGGGGGGCGGCGGGCGATGTGATAGTGAAAAGTAAAATCAAGGTCAAAGCAAAACATTTTAGTTTCAGAAGTGTTAGTATTATTTTGTGTTGAAGTTCAACCCGTTCCGGCCAAAATCGCTGGCCAATGAAATTGTCGGATGTCGATATGCTTACTATCATCCCTTTTTACCAATATTTTCTCCCAGAAATTATTTTGGTACTCAAACAAATGAATGTGTGGCCATGTAAAACAGACCACCCCACTCAAGACACCAAAATTTGAGCCCAAGCATTCATTAAAAATTAAATTAGATATCAAATAAATGTAAACTTTTTTTACTGATACACACATGTAACAAATCAATCCTAAGTGATCATTTTACCTCCCCTTCCCCAAATCAGCTAGAGATTCAGTGGCCCTTGGCTTGCACTAAAAAGGTATAATACGGTTTATAATATCGAACTATTGTGTATTATCACCTGAATAATTAATGGGATTGCTCAGTTTTAAGTTGCAACAGATTGTTTTATTTATTTGGAGAAAGGGCGCTTCCAACCGTTAGGGCATAACTCAACAACACATGATTTTGAAACTTTTTTTGTTTTTGTAGTAGGTAGTATAGTAGTATTTCAGTGGCGTATCCAAGGGGGAGGGGGGGTTATGGGGTTGAAGCCCCCCCCCTGCCCCCCCAAAAAAAAAAAAAGAGGGGGGTCGATTGAAGAAAAAAATAAAGAGGGAGCAACCTAACTATGATATTTACATAGGTAATTACAAATACTTACAAAGTTGACTTCGCACAAAAAGAAATTTATGATTCGCATAGCACTTTAGGTAGTTTTGGGACTCTACAACGTGTTTAGAGGGGGTTGAAAATGTAAAAAACGAAAAAAAATTCGAAAAAGGCCTCCCGCGGCTGGGGCTTCGCACCAGACCCCATCCCTGTTTGGCATATTGAAAAACCCCCCCCCCCCCCCCATTGGACATTCCTGGATACACCATAGTGTTTCTTTATTCATTAGCACTAGTTGCTATTTTCATAGTCAATACAAAAATATGGTGGGCCCTACATCAAGATACTATGGATGAAATGCAAGTGAAAAAAATATTAATCTAACAAGCTACAAAAATTTTAATGTTCCAATACCCAACCACGCACACAAGTCACGACATTTTAAATACTTGTGAAATTTGCGTATTTAATTTCAAAAGGTGTAATATTTTTTAGTATTCGAAAGAAAAATGTTTATTTCCAAAATTTTCCTTAGTAGGTATCATGTTTTTATAAAGTTTAAATAAGTTAGTTTATTGTTAATAGATTTTTCCTAATTTATGCAGATATGACAATTGTGGACTAAGTAAGTTCCAGCTGAACTGCAGGGAAGACATCATTACGCAGATATAATATATTATTATTATTATATAAACACATGTGTAACCGATTTTTTTTTTCCATATTTTTTACATTGTCTGTCTGTTTGTTCCAGATCGGTATATATCTCTTTTTTGTACTACTTTTTTACTGCACACTAATGCTGTGACTAGGTGCAAAAAGGGCCAATGTCAGAAAAGTGCGTTTTGAGTTGGGGTTTATGGCTTACAATGTAAAAAACTCTCAGCTTTCGAAGCAATAATGGCCAATGTCCTAGCTACCCTAGGTAGAAGATAGGGTATGACATTGGCCCTTGACAGTTTTATATTTTCCCGATCTATGCTGGGATACGATGACATTGGCCCTTAATTATTTTTCGGGAAATTTGGGTTTAAAATGAGTCCATTTCTATAGCTGACGGTGCTGTAAGGTTATGTTGTTAACCAATTGCTGGCGGTGCTTTAGGATGTTGTTGTGCAAGGTGTTGTGACAGTAGGGCTGTTTACCGACCCAATATAGCCGTTTTTTTTTGAGTTAACCCTGTGAACTCCTGGTAACTATCTAGAAATATGGTTCTTAGACATTAAATGTAGACTTGCTTCAAAGGGCATATTCTTTGAAATATCCGGTTAACTAATGCCTAATTGACCAAGGTACCTGTTGTATGCAAGTCTAGACCTTCTCTTGGTGTAATGATTTAAGACCTACGCCCTTCACAAATTTTACACAAAAGATCCATCGAAATCAATTATTGGTCTTTGACTTAATGACTGTAGGCGTAGGAGGGAGACCTGAACGAACAGGATTTTTTGCCTAAATCGGACGTTAAAAGACGTTTAAAAAAAGAGCTTTGCAGAAGTTTAAGTATCATGTTGGTTAATTTTTTAATGAGTTTTGAAAAATTATTTTACAATGCAAATTTAAATTAAAGCTTCTTTTTCAAATGCTGACACAAGATACTCAAAGAAGTGGGAAACTTTGTGAAAGAAGAAGATATAAGCAAACAAACTAGAATTTACCAAAAGGCCAATGGTCATATTTTTTTTCATTTTTCCCCATTTTTTTTTTTCAAAAGGGCCAATGTAAAAGGTCAAAATTGACCAGTTTACATTTTTTTTCAGTTTTGTTTCAATTTATTATTTTGATACATGTACATAATCAATATCACTTATATCCGTTGTTCCACAGTAATAAAGTTGTCCTTTTAAATGAAAAATAACAAAATAATTTTTGTTGTTGTTTCATTCAAACCTTAATAACCCCAAAAACTCACTTTTCTGACATTGGCCCTTTTTGCACCAAGCCACAGAATTATGATTCTCGTTTTATAGTCAGAAGATTTCATCGTAGTAACTAGTAACGTTTAAAAACTTTGCTTCGGAAATTATATGAACCTTTTCCGCCATCAGGTAACTCAGGTCATTCAAACACCCAAAAATATTTTATCAAAAACATGTCAAAGCAAAGATAATAGCTAAGATAGAGCAAGTTTGAAAGACAAAATATCATTTGGAGTTGATAAAGTAATCTTAATAAATTTTCTAATGACGATGACGTGGCAAATCTACAGAATGTGTCGGCCCGATCCGCTATTTATGTCATCCGTATGTTGGTTAGTTACTTGCATGGCACAATAAACAATATTCACAAATAAACAATGATGCGTGATTGGATAACACGTAAAAAAAAGTAAAGACTTGTCAGGCATACGTTGTCGGAGCCCAGCTTTACACACGATGCAGGGCCCTTTGAGAATAATATCTTACTACTATTGAAAGAGAAATGCTTGCTGCTGGAGGGGGGTGGGGACAGCTGTGGCCCTAATTTATTGCGTTACCACGTCGTTCTTGAAAGGCAACAAACAAAACCAAGATTGATATCTTTCATGTGCAATGAGGATATGCCCATGCGAATACAGTTTGTACAATGATCGGCTTTAGATTTTCTCACGTGAAAAACCCTTTTAACGTTCTGTTTTTTTTGGGGTGTAGTGCCCACAATGTTCGACACTTACTATCACACCCCAATAATAAAATATAACTACCAAATAGACTGAATTCAGGGACGCCGTCTCCAATGCTCATTTGGTAAGAGATCCGCCCCGACCGCCCGGACGGGGGATACCGGCCGGGGTTCTATTCCCAGTGGAGACAATTTAATGCAATATATTTAAGATTTTTCGTATTGATAGTCGTGTAAATTAAACACAGAACGACTCCAAACTGGAACCACTATTTTACTTTCCATTTTTAAATGGCCTTGCGCAATTGAGTCCGAGTACTTTGTGACGTGGATACTCCAGCTCGCGCAAAAGAAAACGCGCGGATAGAAACCGAATGATACGGGTTCGACTCCAAAACGAGTAATTTTTAAAATTTAATTCTTGTCTGTTATAATTTGACACGTATCATATACTAGGCTAACAAAGATTGCGTTCCGTTACATGCTATAAAGTAAATATGTTTTCACATCATGTGCGAGGCGTAATCCTAATATGAACTGATGACTATTGCAGGTCATACTATAATTTAGCATTTTCCATCGAATTTTATATCGTATGCACGATTATGATTATGCTGTGTACGTTTCTTATTGGGCTCAGTGTGAAAAATAAAATGGTTGATTCAAGCTTAACAGCTTACACAAATAACATAATGTCTACTGTTGCCGTGTTCATAGCAAAAAAGTAAACATGTATTATGCATTGAGTGGTGTTCTGCATTAGCTGAACAGTTTTTACTCTGTGGCCAATGAAATTGTTTTTTCGAACATAAAAACCAATCCTGTCACTCAAAAAAGTCGTATCGCCAGAGTGGCCACTTGCTGGGGCTGAAAAGGCCTAAAATAGCGGCAAAACATGCATTCGTAGTCCAGTAGTTTAGCGGAAAACTACAAATACGATTTTGATAATTTTTTTTTTATTTTGAAGAAAAAATGTTGAAATTAGAACTTTGTTTTGTTTTTTTTTCCATATTTTTTTTTGTAATTTTTTTTTATAAAGCTCTAAATTGAGGTTAAATTTTCAAAATATTGGACCAAGTTCGCAATTTTTTATAAGACCATATTATATTAAATTTTCGAAAATCGACAAAACATAAGTCCTAGTAAATTTTATTGTGAATAGAATAAAAAAAAAATATGCCGATATGACGGGTTGTGGGCCGAGTTCTAACTGAAATGCTGGGACACTGCATCGCACCGAATTATAGCTACTCCTGTGCAACCTTAAGGTTGCACAGGAGAAGCTAATAATATGGGTGCGATGCAGTTTCCCAGCATTTCAGTTAGAACTCGGCCCACAACTGGCATATCGGCAAAATTTTTTTTTTATTCTATTCACGATAAAATTTACTAGGACTTATGTTTTGTCGATTTTCGAAATTGAATATAATAGGTTTTATAAAAAATTGCGAACTTGATCAATATTTTGAAAATTTACCTTTCATTTGGGAGCTTATAAAAAATTACAAAAAAATTATGGAAAAAGTACAAACATAAGTTCTAATTTCAACATTTATCTTCAAAATAAAAAAAAATTATCAAAATCGTGTGTGTAGTTACCGCTAAACTACTAAAACTACGAATGCATGTTTTTGCCGCTATTTTAGGCCTTTTCAGCCCCAGCAAGTGGCGAAATCTGGAGATACGATTTTTTGAGTGACAGGGGGGTTATTTATGTTCGAAAAAACGTTTTCATTGGCCATGAGTAAAATTTGTTTAACAAATGCAGAACACCACACAATGCATATCCCTATAAACGTATTTGTTATAGAACACGGTAACAGTATAAGACATATTTAGATGTGTGCAAGGTTTGCTTCAATCAACAGGTTAATATAATTTTGTTAAGATGAGCCCAATGAGAACACGTACATAGCAAAATCATAATAGGTCAAAACATATCTTCGTGAAAAGCAATGCTAAAATATGGTAGTATGATTTACAATGGCCATCTGTTCATAATTAGATCACGCCGCACACATGATGTTTAAAATATAGTTACTTTAAAGAATGTACCGCAATCTTTGTGAATATGGTACTAAAAAAAATTATTACTATTCAAAGATTCGAAATTTAAAATGCCTCGTTTTGGCTCGAACCCGGATCATTTGGTTCTATGGGGAGCGTTTCTTTATTAGTCTGTTTGGGTGAGCCACGTCACAAACAACTCGTTTTATTATGCGCAGAGCGCAAGGCAATCTAAAAATGTAAAATTGTTCCGTGGTGGTATAATATGTAATTTTATTATATAATACAATCCAGAAATTAAAAAAGTTCGCCCCGACCGGGACTCGAACCACGGATCTCCCACATTCCAGGTGAGCGGCTTAACCCCTGACCTCCACAAAACACATTAAAAACTTTTTTAATTTCTGGATTGTATTACATAATAACAATTACACCTACGGCAGGTTTTCCAATTAACCAAATCGAGAAATAATATGTTATGTTTATTTGTAACAAGTCATTTATAATCGATTTAAAGTTCTGAGTTTTAGCCTTTGATAACCCGGGAACATAAAAATAGAAATTGTATCAACTGAGGTTAGAACCCCAGTCTTCCGCTGTCTGAGTGATGTCTGAACCAACTGAGATTTGGATTTTGGCGTTATTAATTCGGTCTACTAGGTACTTCTATTTTTATTATTGGTGTGTGATAGCGTTGATTTAATCAATAATCATAGACAAACAGTTTAAAACAGTGCGGGACTGTGTGCATAACCCCGAAATAATCAAATCTAAGTAAAGGACTACATCTAGGCTAAATCCGTACACTGTAAAAAGCAGGATTCGCATTTACTTATTCAAGGGCCGCATTATTTCTAGATTTAGAAAAGCAATGATCGCTGCGTCACAGATCACAGATAAATCACAGATAAATTGAATCTAATAGTCCCCCCTCCCCTCGACTCGAGCTCAAATCTCGCCGATGAGACGTCCAAGGGCCGTGCATCGCGCGTTTTTTTAATCACTCCCGACGTGTGTAAATGACAAATCATTGCTTACATTTTTGCGTATTTTCCAATCACTCACAAATCATTAAGTGTTTATAATGTTAGTTGTGTCATGCAATACATAGCAAATTCTGTAAAAAACAACCATAATAAGAACAACAAACTCTGTTGTTCTGTAGTTTTTTTTAGAATACAATCATATCTATGCAGCCTAGATTCTAGAAGAAACAGACAAAAACAAAAGTAAAATATTTGGATCTGAATATGAAAACTTGAAAATACAAATTTTTTACTGCTCTCTTGAACTCATTGAAATGTGTGTTCCACTCCACTATACGTCATGCAGTGGGGATGTGCATTGCAGGGCGTTGATTATGTTCTATACAGAATTTTACTTGTTCGGGGCCCTCATCACGTAATGTATATAAGAGCAAACTTTAGGCTTTTACTACATTGACCTTGTAAGTGGTGTTGTTAACCTTTGGAAATAAAGTTACATATTATTGTCATTCTTCAAAAGTAGTCCATTCAGATATTATTAGATAAAAATCTCTAAACGAAAATATACATTAAAAAAACGAATTCCGAAACAGAAAATGTGATGCTCCATTTCAGTAAGTTTTAACCTCATTATTTATGTAATAACGAAACATACAGGCAAACATAGGCAAGGTGGCTGTCGAATTGTATAAGTGGGTGTGCTTATTTACTACGGAAATTCTGGGATTAATATTTTACTCACTTTGGTTTTACCCCCCCCCCCCCTGCCTCGCTCCCCAGGTTCCTATGCCTCTGTAGTGCGTGCAAATTTATTATGCCGAGCAATATGCAACGATGCGGTCACGGGGCAAAGTAAATTTATGTATTTATAGTGTAGAAGTTTAGATAATAATGACGTAGAATCAATTAAAATAAAGCAACACCCTCCCAACACTTTGGGTTTTTAAAACACATAAAATGGAGGCATCATATAAATAATCTATGTGCTTTTTTAGAAATCAATCCAGAAATAAAAAAATCCTTCCCAGCGGGGTACCGTAACGCGATTGCCGGTCGAGTGCTTTACACATCCAGGTTGTTGGTACATTGTATAGATCTGAACAGATTTCTGGATTGATTTCTGTAAAATTGATTACACCTACAGGAGCGTTTCCAATTGAGAAATAAACCCTCGCTCATGACATTCTAAATCGTGTTTAGATGGTCAGTTCAAAGGCAGCAGAATCGTCACAGTACTGTTCCTTTCAATTCAGATCTACAATGCACCAACAATCCAGATATGTTGAAGTAAAACCGTTCCGGTACTAGGGGAAAAGCATTCAACCGGCAATCGGGAGTCGCAAAGGGGTTTGACACCCCACTAGGATGGGGTTTTTTTTATTTGTGTTTACATACATTTGTTGTATAGATTGTTGTTTAGTTTCTATAGTTAAATTTATATAAAACCTTGATTTCAACGATTTCCAGGTAACTTTTTTAGCGTTTTGTTTCAAATTGCACCATATCACTATTACGTGCATGTTAAATTTTAACGTTGTAGAGTGTAGGGCCTACCGTCTGGTGTCGAATTAGGGTCTATTAGTTTGTTATAGTAGCCCGAGTGTTAGCACCACCACTGCTTTGGCTGCCGGCGCCCTGACGGGCACCTATAATTAACACCCGGAAAGTATTTTTAGCGAGTTTCAACCCCCCTTTTTTTAAACCCCGAAAGAATGTTCATACCCCACTCCCATTATGACAGTTTTATCATGTATTACGTTCTTGACAGCTGGGTGATATTTCGAAAACACCCCAACGCTGCTAGTTTATGAGGGGTGCCCGACCGAGTTGTACTAGTGCCCCCGGCTTGACTGCGGTTCCCTAACGAGCACCAATAATAATTGTATGTGAACAAACAACGGTCAATCGGTCATTACAAGTTTTCTGCCTAATTGACCCCAACCAATGTTCATTATCTACTAGGAAAACGCTTAAGTCCCGCCGCGTTGTTGGATGAGCGTAATTGGTGCATTGAGCTGCCATGTGTTATGCGAATTTTCTGTTGTTCTGTGGTAAAATCATTATTAAATTGAAATTTTTTAAATTAAATTAAATAAAATAAAAAAGAAACTTTATTTTTTTAATTTTTTTTAATTAATCTTAATTGTTAAAAAAAATCGTAAAATTAAAATTTTTATTAGAAATAATTTCTCGATTGCGCTAAAATTTAACAGTTATATATAAATTCATAAAATTAAGGTTCTGCGAAAAAATCATTTCAATCGGATAAAGCATGTGGGTGTTATAAGTCAAAGAATTGTTTAAAAAAAGAAAAAAAAACGTAAAATTTCGATTATTATGATAAATATTTTTTCAATTGCGCTCAAATTTCACAAGAATATCTTAATTTATAAAATAAAGGTTCTGAGCAAAAATCATTAAAATCGGATAAAGCATGTAGGTGTTGAAAGTCGAAGAAATTTTTTAAAAATCGAAAAAAATCGTAAAATTGCGATTTTCATGAGAAAAAATTTTCCGATTGCGCTCAAAAACGTGGCAGTTCTAAGTTCAGAGATTTCGAATGCCTCTATAAAATTTCATCGTAATCGGAGTATCGGTTTAGCCGGAATCGTGTGGACAAACAGACAAAAATACAAAAAAAAAAAAAAAAAAGAAAAAAAAAACATTCCGGATTTTTTTCTCCAGTGTAGTAGAATGGAATCTTCGCTTCGCTCGCTACGCTCATCCAATAACTTTGCATTGTTTTAGTTTGTTTGCGACCTGAACTACCTGTGGTGTGGCTTATCCTTAGTTTCGATTAATTTGATTCATTGTTGTAGTCGAGTGTTGGTATTATAGTAGCCTAAACATTCTCGCCATTGACGTTATTTTTTTTCCTTGTGTCCATATGGTCCATATCTACTGTCTGTGTCAAAATGTCGGGCCATCCCTTTTTATTTCCTCCTTTGAGACTATGACTCAGCGGTCTGCGCGGCATACATACGCCAGAGAACTACATCCCAAAAACATCGCGAATGATTGCGCGGTGTGGAGCAGGGAGACACCCACTCCATGACCTGCTCAATGGAAGTGCGAAACGTGTGAAGCGAAAACTCAATTTGACTGAGGGAGAAGAAGATTGACTGTTATTTTTTTTGTGATTGTATGTTTGTTTGATTCTTTCCTTTTTCCCAGTCACGAATCGTGGGGAATCCCAAGCGGGGAGAATTTTACCCATAATTGTTAAATGTGCATTAAATCTATCTATATTATATGGAAGGGTTTTTAGGGTTTGGGACGAGTTCATAGAAAACATGATCATAATATAAGCTACTATAGGATTTCACCTATGTTTATCAGTTACATGGTTTGATAAAATCTCAAGAGAGATGTATAAAAAAAATTTTCCTGTAACGTTATCTGTGAATAATGTGAATTATTTCGAGGAGTTGCCGAGTCGCTGAAGTTAACGCGACGTGCGGCGCAACGTTTCACTCATGTGTTGATGATTGCATTAGAACTGTTAGTAATATCATTACCAAATTGCGCAAGAATGTTAATAGAAAACTTATCCAACCATAGCCACACCTAATTGCAAAGAATTAGCCTAAACATTAATTACCGTACATAAAAACCACGAGCAATTTTTTGAAAAAAGCGTATTTTTGAAGTGGTTTTTATGTTTTTTGTTGTACGAAAAAAGAATGAATAGATGATTTTACAGAATAGATATTTAAGCTGGTATTTTTTTTTTTGGGGGGGAGGGGGGCAAGGCACTGGTCTTAATTACACCAGAAGGCGGATTTCACGATCGCCCAAATTAAATGGATACATCAGGGATAAAAATGGTACTTCCGTAACTAAAATCAATAAACGTCTACAATTGAATGATAAAATGAATACTTACAAAGCAATTTTAAACATACAACCCTTTGTTTAAATGCAGTTGCCAGGTATCTCATGAAGGTTTTTTCAGCAACGTTTTTTACATTACTGCCGGTACGGCGGTACTGGTACAGGGTACCTATTACGGGGCGTGGGGTTTTAATCCACTTAGTTTTTAGTCCGGAAGTTTTATGTATCTTTCTTCATTCACAACATACAATTGCCATTTTGGTATTTCCTGATAATGTACATGATTAGTTTTACCTTTAATATAATATATGAGACTGAACAAAATATGGTTTGATGTTATTAACTCAGCCACCCTACCCTCCAGAACAGCTAACATCATCTTGTTCTAACTCGTTCGACGAAGTGAGCCCGACCGAGAAGCTGCGTGTGTGAACGATCTGGCGCACGCTGACTGAGACGCGCGCTTTCGGAGCTTCTGCAGTAACATTGTGTAGTCACAGCCACACGAGGCAACTGGACTGTGTATTGGACGGCTCATTTTCGAATATTTTGAGCGTCACTTGTAAAGTCCCACCTCCAGGGCCTCTCTCAAGCTTCTCCTTCCACCAACATAGGCCACTATACCGAGGTCCTGTCCCACCTTAAGCAGCTCGTCATTTTGAATTTCTTTCCACATTTGTTACCAAACAAGTCGTGGTTCGTCTCCACACTCGTGCTACATATGTGTCATGAGATTATTTTTTTTTCGAAACTTCATGTTACAAACTAGACACTTGTGAGGTTCTTGTCGTTCACAGTCATATTTTCACAATTTCTAGTTAAAGGGCCTTTGTACTTGTAGTTAGAGGGACATATTGTACAGTGATATCTTCCATCTTGCAGCCCCTCATCAGAAACTGGACGCCAGGCTTGGTCGGCATCTGATACTGACAAACATCGAGTTAGACCTGAAACCAAGATTATTATGTTAAAACACTACACAGGGTTTATAAATGACTGAAATTACACAGCATGTTGAAAACAAACACAAACAATATCACAAAGAAACAACAAAACAAACTAACAAAAAAAAACAACGACTACAAAATATAAATATGGTTAAAAAAATTGTTTTATAAACACAATATTCAAAAAAATCACACAAGGACCTTTATTTTTAAAACTATACAAACCTGAAAGTAAAAGTATGTCACACAAAGTATATGCTAGACGTATACCAGAATATGCCCACATTGCTTGAAGTAATAAATAAAAATTTGGGGGCCCAAAATCATGTGCGTTATGAGTCCAGTTGTGTGGGAGGTTAGTTACTTGAAGAGAATCACGTGGGGTAAAACTGCTGTGTAACTTTCAGCGGGCATCCATGCTTAATGAATAACAAATAATTTTATTGTGTTGCAATTGTATAATATAAGAGTTTAAAGCCTATTCAACATCAATATTATTGTATATCGATTTTACAATACAAATTCGTAGATCTTGTATGAGTTTTTTTTTTAGTAATTAACAAAATGGGGTTTTACACTGAAGAGTAAGCCAAGTAAAAGAGAAAGATGAGAAACAGTAAGATTTCGAAGTAGACATAGTATGTGAAGTGTTGGGACTTTTAACGTTGTCTTCACACTGCGAAGTAAAAGAGTAAAACATTATATGTATCAAGTTCACTACTCTCAACCCGGATAAGTAGTTATGATATAATACGTAGAATAAATTTGCCTAGCTCAATCAATAAAATCCACGAAAATCTCAATTAATAAAAATTAATAGAAAACAAAAGTAATTATTTAATGAGACATCATAAATAAAAAAAAACTAATTAATCCCACTTACTTTGAAGAAGTTCCCAGCTCTCTGCAACTGCTATCAGCAACTCCAACTCCACCCAATTAAATCCTTGATTAATTCTAACTTATAGGCCTAGTGATGAGGATATTTTAGGTCACTAGCTACAAGTCATAAAACTTGAAAAATGAGTTTCTACCAATATAATGAATCAAACAAAACAATACAACAAAAGTCAAGCCCTACCTATTGGCGCCAAGAATTATACATAAATTAATAACCTTAGATAAAAAAAATCAATCCCCTCCAAAAATGTTACATAAAATTTTGTTGTGTACTCACAAAACCTTTAATAATCCATTGACTTGAGTTCTGATTGTCGATATGTATATTCCTTTTAAGCACGTGTAATCGTAGCACTTGTTTGAATTAGTTCGTTGCACACGAGTTCTTGAAGTGGGGGGGGGGGGGGGGGGGGGGGAATGATGATCTCACTGTAGCTACAGTTCAACTGGTTGAACGGAGAAGAAAGTCACTTGTTTCTTGAAGTGGGGGGGTTTAATCACACTTGTGTAGTGGATCGGCTGGTTAGGCAGAGAAGTCAGTCAAGTGTTTCTTGAAGTGGGGGGGGTTTGATCACACTTGGGTTGTGGATCAGCGGGTTAGATAGAGAAGTCAGTCAAGTGTTTCTTGAAGTGGGGGGGGAAATGATGATCACTCTGTGGACCACTTGTGCGCGTGCGCGGAAGATCTATTATTGTCGGACACTTTATACCATTTAAATTCGATTCAGATTACCCGAGAACAAGATTTAATAACTTTCACAAAAACAACACAATTTCAAATAACTCACAAAAACAATACAATTTCAAATAACTCACAAAATGCACATCTCCAACACTTTCACTTGGTTATCCACTCCACTTTGAATACCGCTCACTCAACTTAACTTAAGACGGGTTACCCCTTCGAGGCATGGGGGCCCTATAGCCACACTTAAAAATGCACCATGCTGACGAACAGCAGTTCCCTATCCTCCCTCGAGAAGACTGTGAATACGACCCGAAGGTCCCGCGGCTCGCGCGCGCTCTCGCACAACTCTCAACTCTACTCTTCTCTGACTACTCTTTCCCCTTGGCAGGGTGGTTTTATAAGATGGACAGGTCACGTGTTACCCCTCGTCTCCCTACTCTTAAGGAGTCCAGCCTTCAGCCTACCACTGCCTTGCCGTTATGGCTTCACACACCTACCCTAAGAGACTCTTGGTCAGCCCTTGTAGAATCTTCTGGACGTTTCTACCCCTAAATCGCCATTACAACACATCTCGCTAGTCACGTAGCACTTGGCGACAGCCAGACTGTGTGCAGTCAAGCATCTCCGCTAATTCCAACGTTAAAACCCCTCCCTTACCAGTTGCAATCCTAGAATCGTTAATAACTTTTTTATTTCTTAATGAATCGACTCCAATTAAAGACCATGATTCTAGTTATGTCAAAACGCACATATTGATGTACTTTTCATGCTTGAACTCCCTCGTTAACTACCTTAATTAGCTTGATTACTAAACTATGCAATTATCCCCAATTAAACCCCTGAAATGTACCTAAATTTAATTCTACCTATATGGACAGTTTTTAATAAAAACCCTTCTGGAATATTCAGTATGGAAATTTCAATTAAAAATGATAGAAGATATTAAATTAATACATAATTATGCATAGATTATGCCATTTTTTGTCAAAAATGGGTCTACTGGAACCACCAGACTGTGAATGTCACATATGTCTCCAACTTGTCGACACGTGCTCGACAAGAGAGAAGTGGAGAGAAATGTGACCTTGGAGATCCAACAAAACTTCTCACTTGTTTACTTCTGCGGCTTTGGTATATTCAGCACAGGCCATCCACTCGCCTTATCTGGACTTACACTGAGGCTTTGTCATCAATTACTACACCAATTTTTTATGAGGGCTGCAAAATGATATTTCTCAAGACTAATCAGAAGGTAGCAATTCCTGATTCGGGAGAACACAAGTCCATTAGATGCTCTAAATCCTCATCAACTGATTCTGAAGCGGGAAAAGTATACCGATCAAAGTAAAACACGATACAGGCTGTAACTCTGGTCTAATAACTTGTCCATCAGGCCATTGAAATGTTTGACTTGAATTGTGCAAACATACGGCATGATCTTGAGTAAATAAGACCCCGACCTGGAATCGTAATGCTGATTTTCTTTTGGATAACTCGCTAAGGAATATTTACCAGGAGTACTTTAAAATCCGATACATGATAAAACTTTTTTTTCGAGACGATCCAAGATGGATGAAAATATAAGGAGTTGATAGGCATCTCTTTTTGAAACTGAATTAAGTCGCCTGCCGCCAAAGTCAATATCTAACTGACAATTGTCGTTTTCTACTAGCATTGCTGGGGAGTTAAAAAACTATGAGAGGGCTGTACTATGTCCATTGGCTAACATCTCATCTACCTCCTTATTCAGTTTTTTGCAGGTATGGAGTCCGGGGGTCTGAAACGTTGCCTTTATGCTCCTCATCTATGGTATCACCATTGTGGCTAATTAAGTTTATCTCCCTGTTGCAGACAGTATATGTCCTATATCTTCACCCAGAGTTATTCAAGTGATTATTCCGGTTTTGCTGGACAAGTTTTCCTGTTGATACTCTCTTCTCCCCTATGAGTTCTTTTCTTGTATATTTCTCGATTTAGATAGTTCGGGAACACTCCCTTAGGTGGAATTGTTAATATTTAAATACAATCCACTTTCTTGTAAGCTCAATATCTCTTAAGTTTTCCTTGTTACAACTAAGCTAAAACTAGCAAAACCTGACAAAACAGCACGATTCTTTAAATGTTATTTATTGAGTTTCAATGCTTGTTTACCTAACGAACGTATTTTGTGTGGCAAATGTTTTCTTTGCAGCTGTGATGAATGTGTAAAACAAAGAAAACTCAAACAAAAAAACTATTTTTTTACATTTTTAACTGAAACATGTTTACAATCGTACTTGGGTGTGAGAGTCAAATCTGATTTCATTCAAACAGTTTCTTGCACTAGGGATAACGCAACTCCGTCCACCACGTACGTTTTGTTAATGTTTTAGGAACTTGAAAGACATTGCCACAACAATGCACTTGAATGTTATTACCTCTATCATATAAATATGACATTCTAAACGGGATAGTGTGCAGACTTTTGATGCCGTTGACATAGACACACATGAAATGGACTTAACAGCAATCGTTATTAACCAAAACATTATATTGAAAGCGATTTGGAATCTTATTGATAACAGCAACATAGATTTATTCACACCGCGTTTCAACATGTTGACGTTATGTTAATGGCCTCGTATCTTCCCTTCAACTGCTTTGATGACCGGAAGACAAAACACAGGACGTCTGAAACAAGAATATTGATGTGTTGTTAGTGTTGAATGGAGGTGGGAAAAGGAGAAATTGAGAAGACAAAGAAATACGTTTTTCCGTTTAAAACCCGTGCTACTTTTAGGAACATTGTTTTATGGTGTACGTTAAATAACCAACTAATTGTCTGAGAATGTTCTCGAAAAATGTACGTATGCACACCAATACCTCAAACGTACCTGAATGTGTTTATCTCGCGTCCCCTGGCAGAGTTTAACGGGCTGCTGTAGCCTGTATGGTATGTTCCGTGGGTCGGCTCAGTTTCTCGACGGAAGACGTCAGGAACACATTAACCTATAAGTCTGAGTGATAGAGATGACATCACATCCCACACCACCACATTACGTTATTATATTAATTGCGTTTAGAGGGGTCAGAGGAGATGAGAAATATCGAGGATAATTTCCTAAATAAGGTTTAAGAAAAAACACATATGTATTTTATATAATTTCCACAATTTAATATGGTTTTCATACTTATGCCATATATGATCAATGACAATTAAGGCAAAAGATTAAATGAAGTTTTAAATATTAAGTGTAGAAGTCTATTAATTAAATTGTTTGAAAATGTTCAATTCGTGACACAAGAACAATCCCTGATGTACAATGTTTGCAAATAGGAAAATTCATCAAGCAAATCTAAGTAACCATCAAGCTAAAGTTTTACTATAGTTAATAAACTTAAAAAAGTACATAATGTATGAACACTGGGATAATATACAGGCTAGACCACACAATCAATAGTCTGTCGAGTAAAACAACTGCAGATCATACCCTACAATTACACGATCGAAATTAACACTGGTGGTAAACAGTAGTTTTCATTGTTAAGTATTAGTTGCACCATCACACATCATCTACTTTCGAGATATCATACTTGACTTCACAAATTCTACTCATAGTCCCCTCACGTTAAATTACACAACCCTTCTAAATTTGAGAAAAAATAAAGATATAAATCACGTGCACCCGCAACCACCATCGTCGCAAAGATGGAAAACTTTGGATGAGCTTGAAGATGCAAGATGAGTAGATGCACATCAGATTAAGGAATGTAAAAACAATGTTTAAGCCTTATAAGTTATAGAGCTACGGAGGTAAATATCAAGAAGGTCAGTTCACAGTTCCATTCGTTTTTGCATTCGTGCTTAAGGTAATAATTCAGTATCTGTGTTTATCCAGTCATTTTCCTCATAGTTTATGCAATGTGGGAAGGCATACTTTTCCATTGTGATGAAACAATTACATAACATAACTAAGCGCAGACTATCATATGGTTTGGAGAGCGTGGCAATGGAAGCCGTCATGAAGGTGAAAAACAATGGCGACATCAGTTTAACCAACGGGGTCACAAGAGATATCAACCATATATTGTATGGTACGGTATTTATGTAAGATTCGATATTATGGTATGTGCGGTATGGGTATTATCCATAGCATGGTGTCCAAAGATACACCATATCTTTTTTCCCCTTATACCATATTATCCGTTTTCATGATAGCTTAAAATCGGCACGCTAGCGCTATCGGTGGGGAAGGATATGGGACTGAGCGTCTAGCGCTTTGCTAAGAAAAGCTTATGTATGTCTAATGGATAAAAACTACCAAAGTCCCCCGTATATTATTTTTGGCATGTTAATTTGATGCCCTGGACGACTTCAAGAAACATGTTTTTCTTCTCTGTCCCAAGTGGTTGCTAGAGTTGACGAAGGCGATGAGCAAAAAATAAAATATCAACTGAGATCAAGTTCTCGTAGACTCTCACAGGAGCAAACAGGATACAGTGAACTAGCCTCAGGTCATGGCAAGCTTCCAACCACATGATGTTATTATCTAAACATAAAACGTTTTTGATTTCCTCTTTGATACTCAAAAGAAGATTGAAATAAAAAGTTGGTTCCCTAGGGCACCATTTAAAAAGAATAAAGAATTTTAAAAAATCAGAAGAGCTACATAGGGAAGAGGGTAAGGCAATTTCGGAAGACAGTTCAGTCAGATCTAGTTCAAACAGGCCATTGAATTACAAAATTATACAATCTGCAATATAATTATTAAAGTTTTATCGGATTCAAGAGTATAATATAGCTTATTGTAGAGGTGTTTTCCACCAAGATTTTTTTTCATTCGTTTTTCTTGAACAAAACGAATTTTCAGATGCATTTAGTTTTATTGATTATCCGCTCAGGCAATTGGCACATGACAAGTGCATGGCGGTGTGAATGACATTTTACCAATTTACAGAAAAAGTGTATCGCCTAGACACGGGAATTGGTGCGAATAACAACAATTATATTTTATGACACGTACAGAATAATGCAAATACACACACAGAGATACCTTTACATGTAGTTTGGCGACTTAATGTCCACAACATCTGTTACCACTACAGAGTTGCAAATAGAAAACATGGAAAGTTTGACACAAAAATAATAAATATTTACGTTTGAAAAGATAAATCAAATTGTCATAGTGATAATTTAAACTCCACGTTAGTGCATGCTTTATCATAATGACTCAATAAATGAGCCTTTGTGTTTTGGCACGATAGGAACCCTTTGTACACGGGAAACTGCGGTTCTTTCCCGCCCCTCGGTGTTTGGAGTGGTGATTACAAAATGTCCATAACTCTAAACTGACTTTGGCCACAAGCTTTACCTGGGTTGTATTTTTGTCAACGCATTCGTATTTAATGTGACGGGATAGAGTCTTGTTTTCATCGAGAAATGTCTGCTACACTTCAGACACATGTGCGTGCTCCTTGCTTCCACAGTCGTGCTTCTGGTGGTACGTGAGATCGGTTTTTACTCTTGTAAGAACGAGGACAGTCTTGAAACTGATGTCCCTTTTCAGAGCCTGGTTTGCTGTCATGGGGTTGAAGGGGGTGGGGGGGGGGGGGGGAGGGGGGAGGGGGTGGGGGGGGAGGGGGGGGGGGGGGGGCAGGAACGGGTCGCCATTCCTGCTCGCTCTGTAACATTATAATAAAAATTAAAATTAATTGAAAAAAGCAGTTTTGAGCTACATTTGCTGCCATTTAAAATTATGAAATAAATACTATATACAACATAAATCTTCCACATAACCATATCAAACATATTCCCCACACCAAACCACAACCATATAATAATTATTATCTACTTTGACACATCATCAATACATTTTTCGTCCTACTAATCTAACAAAACAAACAAAAGCACAATCCAATAGAATTCAAAGAGCAAAATCAACGGTTAATAGAGCTCATGAAAGTTCTATTAACAGAACATCAAACATGTAGAAAGTTTTCAGAAACGTAGTTATTTTCCTATTATGGCAGTGCTATCGCTGGTCGAGTGTTTTGTAAGAATCTCAATCATATTAACACCATTTACCATTCATATTCTTTTATCCTAGCAATCCCTCCTTTTTTAATACCCTTTTCATAAGTTTCTCCGTCGGCAGACGTGAAGACACTTTTTCCAATAAGCATACGGAGCCGGCGGGATCGAAAGACATCGGCCGCCCCACACCGCACATTGAACAATGAATAAGTTGCTCGATGGTCACGAGATGAGAACATATAGGGACTTTACTGAATAAAAAGGGTTAGCCAAAAAAAAATTATTAAGAACAAGGCCATCGATTACAAAATTAATACTCAGCACATTATTAATATGAAATTTGTCAGTTCTACGTAAAGTGCTTGCCATAGTGTTTCCACCAGGTAAGTGCGAAATTGGCGTTTTAGAGTGGAGACCAATGTTGTTGAAATTGATTGTCGTCGGGCAATTAGCACGAATATAAAGCATAGGGTTCTTAATGACGATTAACCCAATGTTCAGAAATTGGGTGGCGCCACACCACGGAACAATGTACATTTTTACCCTTTTTTTAGCTGAGTTTTAGTCAATATATTGACTTAACGATATATTTACATGTAAGGCGGCGGCATGTTTATGTCTACAGGTTAAAAAATTAAAGATTGCAATTTTCACACCAATATCTTAGCAATAATAAATTTACAATCTGATACAAATAATCAATTGTCCATGTAATAATTATATTCTCCAATCTGTGCATGCGTTTCACACTGACCAGCCAGGTAACCTCGTTTTGAGTTCAAGTAAAATTGACCGGTTGTCATCCTTTTAACAGAACAAAGTGTTATTAAGACATTTTTAATAAAATAGATTTGACGTTTGGACATCTGGCACGAAGAGAAATGTTTAGGGTGGTGCATGACGTTTTACCAAATTTACAGAAATTGGGATAGCCATCACGACGGCCACATTGGCGAGACTGTACATACAACATTAATACTACTTAGGCCAGAAAAAAGCAAACATTAATCAGAGATTACACTTCATGAAGTAAACAACTTGGAAATATGTCTACTACACAAATTTGCACCCCCTAAAAAACATACTAAATAATGAATTCAGTCAAAAGGTTAAATCATATTGACATGGTATAATTCTAACTCGCCGCGTTTGGTGCATGCGTGCATTGTGAATACTGTTATTAGATTTTTGTGTGTGCACGATGGAACACGTAGGACAGGAGATCTGCGCTCTTTCCCGCAATTGTGTTTTGAATGGCAAGACAGTATACTGTTGACGACATTTTACCACAGTTTTCAAAGGGTCGTTGTTTGTCCACGGCATTTGGTGTTTTAACATGAACGTTCAGAGAATTCTTCAATAGAATGTCTTGCCTTCATTTCGGACACTTGTGGCGGCTCCTTCGTCAAGTCGATCTTCTTGTGGTACGTGAGAACCATCTCATTGTATGACGGAAACAGACACTATGTCCCTTCACAGACTGGTTGGGGCGCCCCATTCCTGCTCACCTCTATAAAATTAGAATATAATTGGGAGTAAATATTAAAAGAGTTACTATGAGCTGTAACTATTAACAATAATGAAAAATTACTTTTACCCAAACATGATCGCCACATAACCAGTATCAAGCATGATCTTCACACAAAAAACATATATACTATTATAATTTTTTTTCACAATTATATAAGTTTCATTTTCTTTCCAACTAATCGAAGACAATCAAAAAACGTAAAATATAATCAATAGGAGCAAAATCAAGGTGAATAGCACTCGTGGATATATGTTTGATAACAGAACAATAACTTTTAGGCAGTTTTCAGTGGGTGTTTTTAAAAAAGTGAAGATTAAAAAAAAAAAAACAACACAGCCTCAATGGTGGTTTTTTATTTGCAAGATACAAACATGTTATAAGATAGATCGAGGCATAGTGCCCTATTATAATCAACAATAAGAAAGGAAAACTTAAATATTTTAGTCTTTTTCCGTCGACAATACTTTGATTTGCAGCACCCAAGCCTGTCTGGTTTAGGAGGCATTTTCTCCGACAAAACTAGGGTTTACCGCACCAATGAAAGAATGAGGTGTACGACATTAATATAATAAATCATGAATCAAGACTAATTGTTTGTTATCCACACTCTCACTTGAAACATCAAACATGTGATAAAAGTAAAAGCGAACATGTAACCTTTCCAATCACAAAATGACACGTCCGGTTAAATTAGTCACAAATCTTGGTAACAACGCATATAACATATACAAAAAAAGTAATAAAGCTTTGACATCCCTGATTTACAAACAGGCTCCAAACAGTCAATAAGTGCATGAAATTTCACAACTTAGATCGTAGCCATCGAAATAATGTGGTGTTTATACAGGAGGTACAGCATACCTCTACGGTTGAGTTATAAATTCGTACTTCACAAATCTAAACTGGTCCTTTAACGTTATCTCCCATCTACATTTGCGGATTATAAACATTTATATTATACAGAACTTAGCTTTGCGACTGCATCATCGCAAAACCTAGCAAAGATTTAAATTTGTTTATAATATATATTGTTCAAGATTATGTATTAAAATTATTTTATGTGAAAGCATTGCAAGGTGTGCCGTTGTTACAATATTTTAGGTGAAACTCTCTGGTGAACTTTTACGGAAAATTCCTCATAAGTCGCAACGTGGCAACACCAGGATCATCGTAAGGGCAAGACTTCGAAGACATATAGGACTACACTACACGCGTACAAGATAAGGTTCAAGTAAGAATTTGATCAAAATGGCAAATTCATAGACAAAAACCACTGACCCCTCGTTATATAGGCAGTCACAGTTTCATACGCCTCAATATTCTGACGTATATGAACTTTGCTTTTGCGACAGCAATCAACGCCAAGATGGCTAGATAAATTTTGGTATAATAATATATTAAAGTTTATGTATAGCTAATTAAATTCTTTTTGTGAAGCTTTCCGTATGTTGGTGTTTTATAATGTGATGAATTTAGTTTAAACCATGTCTTATAATAGTAAACTCCGATAGTTTTAACTGACACACTGCTCTTTTAAATAAAGACAAAACTATGTAGGTTACGATATGTGGGTCGCGAAGGACTAGTCAGTCCTCTTGCACTGGTTTAATTGCTATAATTGTTTTAATGGTTGTTATAATGTTATGTTTATGTTTATGATATATTAAACAGTTGAAGAGGGACTGAATAGTTTTCGAAATTTCATTACCTACCTAGTTTTTCCATTATTTGAAAGAGCCGTGTATAGTCAAACCTAATTCATCACATTTTAACCTCATCTGCTCTAAAGTTTCATATTATAAGTGTGGTGTTTGATACGATATTTCAGGAGTATTCCTTCATAGAATCACTATGGGCCACATGCACGAATAACAGTCCCCTACAAAAGAAAGACTTCGAAGACGAGTAGCTACACTTCAGATAAAAGGTTGATCAAATGAAGATTTGGACAACATGCTAATTCTATACATAACCACGGTCTCCTAGTTATAGAGGTAACAACGAAGAAATTATCCAGGAAGACAGTCCAAAGTTTCACACGCCTGCATTCGGGATTCAATGTATAATTCATTAGCTTGATTTTTTTTTTTCAAGTCCTAATTTTTTTTTTCATGGTTTAATGCAAGGTGGGTTAAGGCATACAATAATTTCATTATCAACAATGACATCCGTTTCGTTGAAAGATAAATTAACCAACGTTCCACAACGTAGATGATAAATCAGTTCAATTTGATATCCATACGATTGAATTTTTCATCGGATATCTTGTTTTTTGTTCTTCTAACATGAAGTATATTCTTGCAGTGAACGAAGCCAGAAAAAGAATCTCGAACAAGATTCAAGTTTTCTTGAAGACCTTTTGACATGAGCAGATAAATTACGTGATAAGCCCCTCCTAGGCACGGGCAAGCTTCTGACCACCATTATATTATTTCAGGAAAACGCTAAAGTCCCGCCGCGTTGATGGATGAGCGTTTTTGTAGTTTTTTAGTTTGCGTGGGACCAGTTTTCCTTTGCAAGTGCTTTGTGAATGCATTGTAGGTGACAGTTTGTCAAGTTTCTATTGTTTTCTTTGTTAGTTGTTATTATAAAACCTCAAACAACATTTTTTAAAACCATTATTTCCATGCATTCCTGGATAATTTTGTTTGCACTTTTTTTCTTTCAAAAGTAAACTACCATCACGCCTAACCTTAAGTCCATGTGAAAATGATTAAACGTTGTAGCCCACCCGTTTTGGTCCAATCGGTCAAAATGACGACGAAACATTAGCACTAAAAATCGAAAACTCCATATTAAAACAATTTTATTTCTTGGATTCTAAAATAACTTTCTCAACTTTTTTCTTTTAAAAGGTACTACATCACCATAACCATCAATGGTCTCTGTGAATATGAACCTTTTTTTTTGTAGACCCACCCGTTTAGTTGGTCAGAATCGCCAAATGTGGTCGAAAATATCGAACTAAAAAATTTAAAACTTCATATAAAACCTTTTATTTCTATGAGTCTAGCTACTTTTTGCAGCTTTTTTTCTTTCCACAATGTACCAAATCACCATCATCCTAAAGTCAATGTGAAATTATGAACGTTTGTAGCCCACCCAGTTGGTCAGAATCGACTCAAAATGTTAAACAAAAATATCCACTAAAAATCGAGAAAAAAAATTCCCGTAAACAAGTACATATTTTTCTAAGAAATATTTCTTTTCGATTGTACCCAAAAAACGTAGCAAATTCTAAGTTTCAGAAAGAAAACGAAGGTTCCCCCAAATTTTCATCAAGATCGCATATGTCCGTTTTTGCCCTGTTTGAGAGCGAACAAACAAGACAGAAATCCAAAACAACAAAAAAACAAAACAAAAAAAACATTGGAGGCTTAAATTTTTTTTGGGGGTCAGTGGAAATTGAAGTCTTCGCTTCGCTTCGCCTTCGCTTTCATCCAAAAGTTATCAACAACATAAATTTGTAATTTTCCTAAATACTAAAAAGAGAGATTTTGTGTTAATTAAAATAAACGAGCATTTTAAAAATTTTTTTTTTTGGTTTGTTTTTTGTTTTTTTTTTTCCAAAAAAGATAATATAAAATATTACACAATGTCCAATTTCGTAAGAACCAGATTATTTTAGACCTTAGTCAACAAGGCCTTGGGAATTACGAAAATACAGCAAAACAATACCAATCAATGTTTTTATAACTTCAATATACAGGATGTATTACCACGAAAGAAGGTTTTTTTTAATTAGTTTCACTTTTACTCAAAAGAATTGATTTTTTTAGACCATATTTATTAAATCCATTGTCCGGTCGGGCAATTACCTGTACGAGAAAGTGCAATGAGGCGAGGATGACGATTAATCCCAATGTTGAGAAAATTTGGATGAGTCCGAGAAATGGAATATGCGATAATTAACAAAATATTTTCAATTAGGCCAGAAATAATGGCAATGCATTACACATTGATTTCTCTGCATGTAGTTGGCGAACATGTATGGATTTCAAATTATCTGTAGCACATCGTGTGTTGCAATACAATCAATGACAGTTTTTTGCAACACCTCAGAACAGTAATAAAATTTAAAATAATGAACACGGTCCTAAAGGTTTTTAATCCACTTGAAACATTTATAAAGTGGCATTCCTCCGTTTGTGCGGCGTTTTTTAATAATGAGCTGCAAATTAATTTGTGTGTGGCTCGATAGGAAACACTTTGTACAACGGGAACTGGCGGCCTCCTTTCCCGCAACTCGTGATTGGAGTGGTGATACAAGATGACATAGCTTTAAACGTTTTGCCACAAGCTTGACACTGAGGTTGTTTGTTTTTTGGTCATCGATTCGTACTTTAATGTTGAACGGGGATAAAAACTTGTTTTATGGAGAATGTCTTGCTACACTTCGGACACTTGTGCGGCGTCTGCGTTCCACAGTCCGTGTGTACGTGCCTGTTTTAGAAGTTGTCTTTCATCGAGAAGTCTTGCTACACGTCGGACCCTTGGAGCCTCCTTGCGTCCACAGTCCCGTGTGTAACGTGGCCTGGAATAGTTGCTGTTTTTCGTCCGAGAATGTCCTTGCTACACTTCAGACACTTGTCAACGCTCCTTGCCTTCCACAGTCCCCCGTGCTTCTGGTGGTACGTGAGATAGGTTTGTTTACTCTTGTAAGAAACGAGGACAGTCTTTGACACTGAGGTCCTTTCGAGAGCCCCTGGTTTAACTATCAGGAGACAGGGCGCATTCCTGATCGCAATCTGTAAAATATAATTATTAATTGAGAGTACATGAAAAAGAAGTGGCCTTAATATAGCTACATTTGATGCTAATATCAGAATTACTAAATGAAATACTATACTTTAAACAATGAAATCTCACACATAACCCATTATCAAGCGATACCACACCACAACCACACCTCAACCATATAATAAAATATTATTGACTTTTGACAATTAGCAATTAATATTTTCATTATAACTTAATCTAAACAAAAAACAACAAAGCAAATAACATAGAATTTTAAAAGGGCAAATCAAAGGTTAATAAGACGCTTCGTGGAGTAATTTAGTAATTAACCAGAACAACAAACAAGTATAGGAAGTTTTTTAGAACGTCAGTTATTTCCTATTATGCAATTCTATATCGCGGTGTCCCGAGTGTTTTTTTTTGTAAAATCTCAACAATCATATATTACAAACCATTTGCATACACATTTCTTTTCATCCTCGCATTCCATTCCGTTTTTTTATACCCTTTCATAAAGTTCTTCGTCGCAAAGACGGTTTGGAGGAACCATTTTTACATAAGCATACGGAGCTGCGGATCGAAAAGACATCGCCCGCACCACACCGCCAACATTGAACAATGTTAAGTTGCTATAGATTGTGTCACGGAATGAGAAAATCTAAAGTATCAACTTAAAAATTATTAAAAATGGTTGTAGACTAGAAAAAAAATATTTATAAACAAGGCATAGGATTACAAAAAATTAAATCACTATGTTTAATATGAAAATTTGACAGTTTTTAAGTAAGCGGCTTTAGAAATATTTCCAACCAGGTTAGTTTTTTTTTTTTCTGTTAATCCTTATACTAGTAAAACGCTTAAGTCCCGCCGCCGGTTGTTGTGATGAGCATAAATTGTGCATTATGAGCTGCCATTTGTTACGCGGATTTCTGTTGTTCCTGTGGAAAATTATGACCTTAGTCCCCGAAGATTTTTTTGTTTAATAAATAAATAAAGAATAAAAAATTAACTGTCATTTTTTTTAATAAATCGTATTTTTAAAAACAATCGTAAAATTGCAATTTTTTCATAGAATAATTAATTCCCGGTTTTTTGCCGCTCAAATTTTAACTCGAGTATATTATTTATGAAATTAGGTTCTGTGAAAAAATAATTTACAATTCGAATAAGCCCATGTTATGTGGTTACAAGTAAAAGAATTGTTTTTTAAAAAAGAAAAAACGTAAAATTTTTTTTGAATTTCATTAGAATTAATTTTTTGTTTTTGATTAGCTTTAAATTTTACACGAAATATGTTATTTTCTAAAATTAAGGTTCTGTGACAAAAATCCATTACATCGGATAAAAGCGTGTAGTGTTATAAGTCAAGAAATATTTAAAAATCGAAAAAAAATCGAATTGCGATTTTTATAAGAAAAAAATTCCCGATTCGCTCAAAAACGTGGCAGTTGTCCTAAGTACAGAGATTTTGACGGCCCTCCCATAAATTTCATCGCAATCCGAAAGTATCGTTTTTAAGCCGGAATCCGTGCTGACAAACACACAAAAATACAGGAAAAAAAAGAAAGAAGGAAGGAAAGAAAAAAACATTTCCGGATTTTTTTTTTCTCCAGTGTAGTGAAATGTAATCTTCGTTCGCTTCGCTACGCTCGCTACGCTCATCCAACTAAAAGAAATGTTGTTGAGGATTGAGACACATATGTTGAATTGATTGTCGTCGGCAAATTAGCACATGACGATTCCACCCATGTTACCGAAAATTGGGTGGTCAACAAAACAGGACAATCGTACATATTTAGTACATTTTTTAGGCTCGTATATTTCAAAATAATAATTGACTCAACTATATAATTTACACGTAAGTCGGCGCAGAGTTTATGTCTACAACCATCAGGTAGTACCATCAGTGGTTTGCATACAACAATAAAATATTGCAATTTTTCACACCAACTAACATTTAAGAAAATATACATACAATTAACAATCCTAAAAACAATGAACAATGTCCTAGTGAAGACTAAAATTATTCAAATCTGTGCATGCGTTTCACACCTGACTCAGCCCTACTTTGTTTAGAATGTAATCCCATCTACACTACTTATCGATTCAAAAAAAATTAACATAATTCGCGGGACCGGACGGACCATTCTAAAATGATTTGGCCACCTCAAATTTTGTCGCCGTTTAAAGTTTTGAAAAAAAAAACTTTCGATTAACTTTATGAAACATTTTTTAACTTGTTTGAAACGATTTTTGCCCAAAAAACTATGGCAATTCAAGACGAGAACGAAGCTTGCGGATGGGTCCAAATTTCAACTAAGACTCCGAGCCTCACTTTCGAACGTATGGCGAGAACTAAAACCAAACAAACAACCAAAAAAAAAAAAATCAAAACCAGTGACTAATTTTTCGGGCAGAGTCAAATGGAAACGCTCGCTTCGCTTGCTTAATGAACCAACTAATGTCTGAGAATTTTCTCGAAACAAACATGTACGTATGGCACACCGCAAACTTCAAACTGTTACCTGAATGTGTTTATCTCGCGTCTCCTGGCCGACCCTAAACCCTCGGCTGTAGCCCCCTCTAGGTAATGTTCCGTGGGTACGGCTCAGTTCTCGTCGACAGAAGTGAGGAACACATTTATCCTTAAAGGGGCTAAAAACCCCAAAAATTATTTTTTACCACGTGATCTATAGCACAATACTACACTAGAATGACCGTTTTTTAAAATTTATTCTTGTTAACTGTGGTTTCACACGAATTTTTTTGATTTTTTTTGATCCAGAATTAGCGGAAAATTGGGTGTTTTGGGAATTTCTTGAATCGGCCTTTTAACTGCTTCCTTTTTGTTTTCCACATAAGATCCTAGAGCATAGTAGCCAATCTAAAATGCCCCTTTATACATTCGTGTCCCTTGAAACTGTGCCCAAATATACCCTCAAACACGCAAAAAAATATGCATTCCAAAATCACAAAACACCCCCCACTTGGTAATCACATATTTGACCAAATACTACTTGCCCCAATTACAAAACAAATATAGAGAATATTACAGAGAAGGCTGTAGATTACGTCCCCATAATGGCAATAATTTTTTGATCAAAATCCCCAAGTTCAATGGGGCAATAAAGATCGTCCCCATGTTTTATTTCTTCTGGGAGATTTTTTTGCCGATGGGAACCTAGTCTTTTTCCAAAAATGTCATCTTTGACAATTTTTTTTGGAGTTATGGGGTGGCCCCATCGTTTTTTTTTTTTTTTGCCTGTGTAATTTGCTAATTCATACAGTTTAGCCCTGATGAAAAATATATTTTATAAGTTTAGCCGGTTAAATACCCCTTATAAAGCTGAGTGATGAATGACATCACCATCCCACACCACCCACAGTAAGTAATTATATTAATTGCTATGAGGCGAGGAGATATACATATCGAGGATAATTTTTCTTTAACTATAAGGTTTAAGAAAAACACATTTGTATTTTATTAGTTTTCCCATTTTAAAATATGGATTTCATACTATGCCATATCTGGGTCAATAAAAGGTTCAGCAAAAATATTAAATGAGTTTTCCAAATATTAGTGTAGACGTTTTATTATTATTTGTTTTAAATGTCAATTATGGACACAAGACCAGATCCTGGTTTTATATTTACAAGTACTACCTGAACCAATGTACAATGTTTGGCAAATGAAATGCAAAAATCAAGCAAATCTAAGTTTACCGTCCAATAAATTTACTTTAAAGTAATAAATTTAAAAGTACATAAGTTTACGACACTGAGATAATTATTACAGGCTGAAGACAAACAGTGGCAATGAGTCCCTGTCCGAATTTTACACGCAGATCGTACCATACAATACACGATCGAAATACACTGGCGTTAACAGGAGTATCATTGTTAATATGGTTGTGCCACAAACATCACATCTACTGTCGAGATAGCAATTACTTAACTTCACAAATTCCTCCCTAGTCCCCCCTTCACGTTTCACCCTTATAAATTTGGAGAAAAATAAGAATAACATCACTTGCAACCCCACACCCATCGTTTGCCCAAAGATGGAAAACATTTGGATGAGTTTTTTATTAAAAACTTAACAAATTCTTGTTTTTTACGTTCAATAAACGATGTATAAATCTACAATTAGATATTGTTTTTTACAATAGAAGGTACAATATAAAATATACATAAAATCAATATATTTAATAATACTAATAGTCATATTGGTTTTTTTTATGTAATACGCTTCATCCAAATTTTTTTTATGAAGCTGTGCCAAGGTGTGACGTGTATATGATGTTTTAGGTGGTCTGCTGGTGACTTTGTACGGAGAATTCCTCCGACAATCCCCTGCAAAAACCGATAGAACGAGTGACCTCGACGATGCCCCTTTGGAGAGACTCACGACCTCAAAAGATGAGTAGATTGCAGCATCAGATAAGAGGTAAATTTAGTTGTTTAGCCTCCTAGTAATAGAAGGCTACGAGGTAATATCCAAGAAGGCAGTCCACAGTTTTTTTACATTCGTTTTGGCATTTTCGTGCTTAAGTAATAATTCATATATGTGTGTTATCAATGCCAATTTTCTCAATATAGTGTTTTATGCCAAGTGTGAAGGCATTACTTTTCCATTGTGATGAAAACAATTGTACCATAACATAAGCCTAAGCTGCTAGACTATCAGCATGGCGGTGGAGAGCGTGGCAATTGGAAGCCGTCCATGAAAGGTGAAAGCAATGGCCGAACAATCAGTTCTTTACCCCCACGGTTCCAACATAGAGATCCATAATAGTGATGTATGGTAACTGTATGTATGGGTAGAGTTCGATATTATGGGGGTATGTGCGGATAAATGGTACTTTCCATACAATGGCCGATCCAAAGATATAAACTATCTTTTTTTTTCCCTGTTGTTTTTTCATATATCCCTTTTCATGATTGCCTTAAATCGGCCAACGCTAGCGCTCGGTGGGAGGAAATAGGGGACTGAGCTCCTATAGCGCTTTGCTAAGCAACGCTTATGTATGTCTATGGATAAAAAACTACCAAGGTTCCCACCGTAATTATTATGTATTGGCCAATGTTTTAATGATGCCCATGACCGTTTATTCAAGAATAATGGTTTTTTTTTTTCTTCTCTGTCACAAGTGGTTGCTAGAAATTGACGAGCAGATGAGCAAAAAATAAATAATCGCCTGAGATTCAACAAAGTTCTCGTAGACTCCAAGGAGCAAACAGATTACAGTAACCAGCCCTTCAGGTCATGGCAAGCTTCCGAACCACATTATGTTATTATATAAACATAAGTTTTTTTTGATTTGCCCTTTGATACTAAAAAAAGATATTCTATATATATATTTGGTTAGTTGATGGTGCGTCAATATGGAAAAAGAATAAAGATTTGAAGAAAAAAATTCAGAAGAGCTACATCGTTGTTAAGAGTGTGTAAGACAATTTCGGAAGACCAGTTTTTCAAGTCAATCTTAGTCAAAACAAGGCCTTGATTACAAAATTATACAATCGGCTAATTGATTAAAGGGTTTATCGGATTCAGGTCAGTAATATGATATAAGCTTATTGTAGAGGAGTTATTTTCCACAGAAATTTTTTTAATGCGTTTTTTCTTGAACAAAACGAATTGGTGTTTTAAGATGAATTTAGTTTTATTTTCGCAGGATCGCCAGGCAATTGACACATGACAAGTGCATGCGGTGTGATGACATTTTACCCAAATTTAACAGACAAATGTGTATTACGCCTAGACCAACGGGAATTGTGCGAAATAACAGCCAGTATTTTATTTTATAACACCGTAACAGGAATAAGACCAACATGACACACACAGAGATACCCTTTTACTGTAGTTTTTGCGACTTAATGTCCACAACACTGTTAACCACATACAGAAAGTTTGCAAATAGAAACCATGGAAAATTTGACACAAAATAATAAAATAATTACGTTGTGAAAGATAAATTCAAATTGGCTAGTGATAAATTATAATCTCCCCACGTTAGTTGCATGCAGTTCCGTATGACTCCATAAAATGGAGCTTTTGTGTTTTTGGCAACGATAGGAACACTTGTGTTACAACGGAACTGCGGCTTCCCTTCCCGCACTCGTGTTTTGGTGTGTGTGATTTCAAAGAATTGTCATAATCTAACGATTTGCCTACAAGCTTTTACACTTGAGGTTGTTTGTTTGTCAACGCATCGTACTTAATGTGACGGGATAGAGCTTGTTTCATCGGGGGGGGGGATAATGTCTTGGTGCCACACTTCCAGACACATGTGGGCGGCTCCTTTGCGTCCACATTCGTGCCTTTCTGGTGGTACTTGAGATCGGTTTTCCTCTTGTAAGAACGAGGACGTCTTGACACTGATGTCTTTATCAGAGCCTGGTTTGCCCTGTCAGAACGGGGGCCGCCATTCCTGCTCCGCATCTGTTAACATTATAAAAATAAATCTTACAAATAAGGTTTAATGAAAAAAAGCAGGTTTTAGCTACATTTGCTGCTTATAAGAATTATGAATAATACTATATAAAAACTAAAATCTCCAAATAACCAATCCAAACATATTTCCCCACAGCCACACCACACCATATACTATAATATATTATCTCCTTTGACAATATCAATAACATTTTTCGTCCCTAACTAATCTAAACAAAAAACAAACAAAAGCCACAATCAATAGCAATTCAAAAGAAGCAAAATCAAGGTTATAAGGCTCATGAAATGTTACTATTAACAGAACATCAACATTAGAAAGTTTTTTTTCAGAACGTCAGTTATTTTTTCCTATTATGGAAGCCTGCTAATCGCTGTGTCGAGTGTTTTTGTAAAATCTCAATCAATATAACACCATTTACCATCATATTCCTTTTCAATCCTCGCATCCCTTCCTTTTAATTTACCTTTCCATAAGTTCTCGTCGGCAGACGGAAGAACACATTTTTAACCAATAAATCATACGGAGCTGCGGGAATCGAAAAGACCATCGCCCGCCCACCCAACACCGCCACATTAACAATGATAAGTTGCTAGATGGTCACAGATGATGAGAAAATATAGTGACGTTAATGAATAAAAATGGGTTAGCCCTAAAAAAAAATTATTAAGAACAAGGCCATCCCGATTACAAAATAATACTCAGCCATTATTATATGAAATTTTGGTCAGTTTATAAAGTAAAGTGGCCTTTGGGGGGGGGGGGAAAAATAGTTGTTTTTTTTCCCACCCGGTAAAATGCGTACTGCGTTTTAGATTGAGAACACAAATGTTGTTTGAATTGAATTGTCGTCCGGGCAATTAGCACGAAGATAAGAGGCATAGGTTATTACTGACGATTAACCCAATGTTTTCAGAAAATTTGGGTGCGCCACATACCGGAACAATGTAAAACATTTTTTCACTTTTTTAGGCCTAGTTTTAGTTTCCAATAATATGACTTACACGATAAATATTTACATGTTAAGTCGGCGGCCATGGTTTATGTCTACAGTAATTAAAGGATTGCAATATTTCACACCACTATCATTTATCGGAAAATAATAAATACAATCTGAATACAATAGACATTCAAAATTGTTCATAGTAAATAATTATAATTCGCCAAAATCAGTGCATTGCGTTCACACTGACCAGCCAAGGCAAACCTCGGTTTTGGGAGTGTCAAGTAAATTGGTTGGAAAGTTGGTTCCATCATTTTTACGAACAAGGTGTATTAAGCCATTTTAATTCATACTTTTGACGTTGGAACAACTGGCACGAAGAGAAATGTATTAGGGGTGGTGCATGCGTTTTGACAAAATTTCCAGAAATTGGGATGAGCCCACATACACTACGGCACATTTTGCGAGATTGTACCTAATAACATTTATACTACTTTAGGCCAGAAAAAAGCAAAACATTTTAATCAAAAGAATTACACTACATGAAGTAAAACAACTTGTAATAATGTCCCTACCACACATATTCACCCCCAAAAAAATGACTAGAATAATGAAAATTCAGTCTAAAAAGTATAAATCATAATTGACATGGGTAATAATGTATATAACTCCTCCGCGGTTTGTCATGCGTGCATAAGTGATCCTGTTAATTAGATTTTGTGTGGCACGATAGGAACACATTCAGGACGGAGATCCGTGCGCTCTTTTCCGCAAATTTGGGGGGTTGTTTTTTGAAGTGGCAAGAAACAGTATTGACCAAGTGACGAAAACATTTTTTTCCACAGTTTAACAAAGGTCCCGTTGTTTGTCAACGCATTTGTGTTTACATGAGCGTTTCATAGAATTCTTCAATGAGAATGTCTTGCTCATTTCGACCACTTGGTGCGTCTCCTTGCGTCCCAAAGTCGATCTTCTGGTTGTAACGTGAAACCTATTCCTACCATTGTAATGGAACGAGAACAGAACACTTCTTTCCCTCACAGCCTGGTTTGGGGCGCCCATCCTGCTCCAGCATCTATAAATTTAATAATTATAATTGGGAGTAAATATTAAACAGAAGTAACTACTCATGGCTACACTATAAGAAATAATGAAATATATTTACTTTTACCCAAAACCAATGATCGCCACATACCAGTATCAGCATGAGTCTTCACACAAAAAAACCATTATCTAAAATAATTTTTTTTTAACATATTTAATTCCATTTTCTTTCTAACTAATCGAAGACAAATTCAAAGCACAGTAAAAATTATAATTCAATAGAGCAAAAATCAGGTGAAATAGCGCTCGTTGGGATATATGGTTTTTCTAACAGAACAATAAACCTTTTTAGGGAGTTTTTTTATTGGGTTTTTTTATAAAAAGTTAGAATTAAAAATAACTAACAAAAAATTGTAACTCAATTTACAACTAATATAACTTAAATAAAAAATATCATTAAATAACTAAATGGGTTGTTTTTTTTATTTGAAAGATACAAAACATTTTTTAAGATAAGATAATACGAGCATGTCTATGGTCATAATTCCACAATGAAAGAAAACTTAAAAATATTTAGTATTTTTCCGTCACGGACAATGAACCTTTGATTTGCAGCTACCAAGCTTGTCCTGTGTTATGGAGGCCATTTTCTCCAGACAATACCTGGGGGGGGGTGGTCCCACCGCACCATGAAGAAATAGAGGTGTACGACCCATTACTCAATAATAAATCATGAGTCAGACTATGTTTGTTGTTTATCCACACTCTCACTTGGAACAATCAAACTGTGAATAAAAGTTATAAGGGAAAACAATGTAATTTCAAAATCACAAAATGAACACCGTCCCGGGTTCAAATTAGTCCCAGAAAAAATCTTGGTAACAACCGCATATAAACAATTTATACACAAAAAGTATAAAGCTTTAAAAATCCCTGTATTTACAACAGGCCCTTTAAACAGTCAATAATTGCAATGAAATTTCACAATAACATCGTAACCATCGAAATAATTTGGTCAGCCATACCATCTACGGTTTGAGTTTATAATTCCGTAACTTCACAAATCTACACTGGTCCCCTTTTGTAACGTTTTTTGCCTGCCTAAATTTGTGGATTATAAACATATAGAACTAGCCTGCGACCTGCCATCCTCGCAAAAACTAAGCAAGTCAATGTTTGGGTTTATAATATTAATTTGGTTTTAATGATTAGGTAAATTAGGGCAAATATTTTTTAATGTGAAGCATTGAAGGTGTGGCGTTTTTGGTTTACAATATTTTAAGGTGTAAAATGGGTGACTTTTTTCCGGAAATTTCCTCAATAATCGCATGCGCAGCACAGGTCCCCTTCGAAAGGGGGATACTTTCGGAAGGCATAAAGCTACACTAAACGCTACAGACAATGTTCAAAGTTAGATTTTGATCAAAATGCCAAATTTATAGACATAACCACTGAACCGAGTTTATAGAGGCAGTCCACAGTTTTCATACTCCCCCTGAAGTTTCGGGCTAATATGGTATATTCATTATCTCATCATTTCAGTCTCATTCTTTTCATAGGTAGGAACGTATACTACGCCCATTAGTCAAATTCTCAGTTTTAGTTTGAAATGATAAACTTTCCAAAGTCCAACACTAGGCCTATATGATAAATAATGTCATCTTAATGTCCAACAATTTGAATTCAAAGTATTTATTTTTTGTTTTGTTTTTACATTACCATGTTATGAAGATAAGATCAGGCATGTGGGCCATTTATAATCAGCCATAAGAAAGAAACGATCAAAATATTTTTAGAATTTACCGTAAATAATGTCCTAAATGCAGCTCCCAAGAAATGGTTATAGTCAGGGTTAACATAGTCCATACTCCTAGACTAAACGGTGTCACCGCAATTGATGTTAAGAACAATAGAGGGTATACAACAATTATCCATACTAAATCAATGAGTCATGTCCCAAATTTTGTTGTTATACCACTCTCCGTTGATGTATTAAAAATTGTGGAAAAATATAAGCGGAACAAGCACCTCAAAATCATCAAAATTTACACGACGGGTTGCTTAGTCCCCACAAAGTCCCTTGGTATAACGTAATTGTAAACGTTTGAAAACAAAAAAGTATAAAGCTATCCAAATCCGTTCCGATAATAACCAGGCCTCCAACAGTCGATAAGTGCCTGAAGTTTCACGCCTCAGATTCGTACCATACGTCCTTTTTGATCGAATTAATTTGGGGTGTTATAAAGGACTACCACAAACACATCTACGGGTCGCGTTATGAATACAACCTTTCACACATTTTTTCACTGGTCCCTTTTTCCTACCAACACCCTTTAATCTTTTGGATTATAAACCGTAGATGAAACTTACTTGCGACATCATCGCCGAATAGCTTAAAATACTTTTTGGGTTATATCCATATATAGTTTAAGAATATAGCTACTTCCACATTCTCTTTGTGAAGCATTGCAAGGTGTGGCGTTTGCTACGGATATTTTCAGGTTTTAATACTGGTGACTTTTCGGAGTTTCCTCATAATCTCGATTTGCAAAACACTAGTCCCTACGAAAAGACGATGACTTCGAAGACCATTTTGTGCTACGCTTCAGATAGAAAGGTAAAGTAATGTTTAGTAAGTTTTGACCAAATGCGAAATGCATAGACCCCAAACCACTGCCTCCTAGTTATGAGGGTTTACATAGGAGAAATTTCTGAGACCCAGTCATGTTTCATACGCCTGCATGTTCGGTACATAATGTTATAAATTTCAATATCTGGTTTTTTTCACAAATTTAATTTTTATCATAGTTTATGCAAGGTGTGGTTTTAAAGGCCTACATAATTTCCTTTATCAAAACACTTCCGTTCGTTTAATGATAAGTACACGTCCACACGTAGAATGGATAATTAAAATTTCAATATGACGTAACATATAAATGAATTCAAAGGATCTCTTTTTGTTCCTCTATAATGAAGGAATCTTGAGATGAGAACCTTGAAGAAGAATCTCGACTGATATCAGTTCTTGTAGACTTTCACAGGAGCAATAAATTACGCGAAAGTTAGCTTTCCTAGCCACGGCAATATTCTGAACACATTATTTATTTATTATTATGGGAGAGTCCCCCACGGGAACCGAAATCCATGATCCAAATCTCACCGGATCCACATGTCTTATTTAAAAAAAATTTATATTTTAAATTGTGAATTTAATTCTGTCTCACGGGAACTAAATCCGACATGAAACAATTCTCACGGGATCCAAATTATCGTTTGGATCCCATGAGATTTGGATCAAATGGGATTTGGATCCCATGAGATTTGGATCAAATGGGATTTGGATCCCATGAGACAAATATATTCTATTTATTTGGATCCCATGACACAAATTTATTCTATTTATTTGGATCACATGAGACAATTATATTCGATTATTAATAATTAGCTGAAAAATACGATTTTATTATCGTCTCATGGGAACTAAATTCATGGTCATTGCAGTTGGCTCCACCCTCAACAATGTGTATAAACTATTGTCTTCATGAAAATTCACCAGATCTGTTGGCGGAAAAATATTGCAAATCCGGTTACCAGCGCGAAATTTGGCATAGAGGTAGATATAATAATATCAGAATTAAAAATAAGCCGGGAGGAATATACATGCTTCACTCTTAACATCCCCTAAATCACCCCCTAAAATTGAAATAATTCCTAGCTCGAACCCAAAATATTATTTTTGATTCAAATTACTAATTAAAATTGTGTATAGATGTGGATTCACCCAATCAACCCATTATTATCTCCTCAACTACATTTATTCAACTCCCACCCCTATAGTAGTTTATATTATTACTACCTTGATTTTCAGCACTCGCCAGTGAGGCACCTTGAGCAATCAATATGAAATTCGGCACGAAGGTACATTATAATCTGAAAAATATAATCCGCCGGGAGGCAAGCAATATTTTACCCCTATTGTTCCCTACCATCCTTAACATTAGGTTTGGTTTTATTTGATACAAATTGAATAGGTATTTCAAATGCTTATTAAAATTATGTGTCAGTATATTCAAGACAAGTCCAATTAACAAAACATTCTTTCCAAAGCCCAAATTTGTCCACCCCCACCCCTAATAAATATATTTTTAGTGACAAACACTGTAAAGTAAGTTACCAGCATGAAATTTGGCATGGTGGCAGATAACAATATAAGAATTAATACTCCGTTGTGAGGCAAACGATATATCACCCCTATCTGCCTTCCATCCATTACACTTGGGAAGGGTATTACAGGTGGTATTCTAAACATTATTGAGTATTGATATTATTCAATAAAATTACCTTTTAACATTTTTCGGTCCAATCAACCAAATCTCCCTTCCGCAAACACGTTTTATCCAACCCCAACCCAAATAGTAAATTTTCCTGACTATAGCACTCTAAGACATTTTTGAAATTATATCACTCGATATGTGAACATAATTCGTTACCAAAATTTGTAATAATAATAAGACATTTTAATTGTTTCATTGACGTCGACAATCCTGACTGAAACATCTACCGAAGAAAATTTTAAACCTTTTCGTCTCTCGTCAGCCATGTTTTAGGATATAAAACAATGGTATTGATTTACGACGATTCCCAATCTAGGTACTCCAACACTAACAGGGCACCGCAGTCAAGTAGCGGTGCGCTAGTACACTCAGGCACCTTATATTGCTACCAGAGGTGGAGCGTTTTCGAGGTGTCATCCAGCCATCATGGAATGTGAAATGAAATTGAAAACTACCACAACCGGGGGTAATTAGGTACATGACAACACAAGCCAATTTTAATTTGGGTACGAACTTTCCTTCGTAGTTAAAAAAAGTAGGTTGTAACACGCTCAAAATCAGTGTGGTTCAATATGTCGTCTAGTGACTAATTCGTCGGTATTTTGTAACAACGATTTTTACCAAAACGTTGGCACTACAAGGTTCAAACCTCACATGAACGTGAAGTAATTTTTGTATATAAACATTTTAAAGATAAATTTAAAAGGGTTAAGTTTAAGTTGTCGAAATTGAAGTTCGAAAAGCCTATTTAAGCTTTTTCAGGGTTTACAATTTTGTTTATTGTTTCTATTGCTCGGCCTGTTGGTAACAAAATTTCATATTATCACAACCCTTGTGAAACCACTAAGTAACTCTAGTCCTCTAGCTGGGCGACAATTAGGGTTCAAATTGCCACCAATTTCTAAACTATGAATGAATTTTTAATTAATTAGCAATTCAATAAAGAAAACTAAACTTGTGATATCCCACATGTACAAAAAATTGAGAAAAAAAATACATCCCCTACAGCCTACAGCGTTAATCTTTTTAACTATTAAATAAACACTCCGAATTTGAGGACACTTTTATGTTGCTTGACAACTCAGATGTAAGGGAAACTCAGTGCGACTATAATTAGAAAGGATTACTTGCCTTGTACCAGTATTGAGAGACGGAGACCAGTACCAGTACTGTTGATGTTCACGAGAATTGCTACCATCTTTTTTTTTAAACGACTTCAATGTGTAATCGTTTAAACCACTAACAAACTACACGGCACTGATCTCGGCTTACTACCACCATGCAAATCATCTTTACGTTTGCATATTCTGTTTGCAACTGATCATGCAATGCTATCTAGGTGCCCGTTAGGGCGCCGCAGCCAAGCCGCGGTGCGCTACACACTCAAGCACCTTATACACCAAGCAGAGTTGGGGTTGATTTCGAGGTGTTACCCAGCCGTCATGTAACGTGATGTGAACTTGAAAACTATCACAATCGAGGGGATTTAGGTACCTGACAACACATGCCAAATTTTATTGGGGTACGATTATTCCTTCTTGGTGAAAAAATGGCTTGAAACATGCTCAAAATCACTTTAAGGATGTTAGCTACTGCTACTGCCTACTACTGCCTACTACTGCTAACATCTAATACGTCGGCCCGCGATTCTGACCAGACGGGTGGGACTACAATGTTCATATTTTACATGGACATTAAGGTTATAGAAATATAGTCTCTTTTGAAAAAAAAAGTTGAAAAAGTTTGTTGGAAGGCTTCCAAATAAAGGTTTTAAAATAAGCCTTAAACACTTGGCATACAATCAACAAGTAACCATAGTTACTTGACACTTGTTGACGGTATAAGCAGAGTTAGGCGGGAAAGTGCGATACGTAAACAAATAGCGGACATTTAAAATTTTTCTTCTTTGTGTGGAACGAGAAAAGGTGTCATTATACTCTCATAAAACAAATCAGAAACCGTCCCTGGCCTAGGCCCAGATGTGGAAAATTATTTATAATGCAAAAGTGTAGGTCTAAAGTTCCATTTGGCTATAGGACTAGTAAAATTCATACTTACATTACATGTTTGACAAGCCTAGCCAACCCTATGCCAGCACAACATTGGACTGATATGAACTTGCTCAACTGTTTGTTTACATAATTGCAACAATCAAATCATTTCATACAACTTGTCTTTCGATTGGCCCGCGTTTATGAAGGCACTGCCATCTAGAATAAATATAGAACTATTTCGAGCTCTTTGCTATACGCAAATCTTTTTAAAGTGTTTGGATTTCGTGATACTCTTTCAACCATATACATCCTATATAATTGGCTAGACCAGCAGTCGGTGGTCCACTTCCGGTACAATTAGAAGCCATCTTAAAATGACAGTTTACATGTTAATCAAATGGGAGCGATTTGTGGCCAAATAGTTCTCAAGATTGCCGCCAGGTTGACAGGTAAGCATACTAGCCTTTAACACCAAATGATTACTAAATTCCCTTATACAATCACTTCGTATTGTTTCTTTTGTTTAATACCATGCTGCACAAGCTAAAACCATATCAAACAATCCAGTAAAATACTTTATTGCATTAAAAAAGCATAAATTAAAACACCAAATCGCCATCTTGAAATGGGCCGGTTGAGTCTTCAATTTGCTACGCTCGCGCCTGTGCGGAGGTATAGGAGACTGCTAATCTAGCCTACTATAGGGGTTTAATATCAATGCTTTCAACTCACAACCCATGACGTTTTCCACGATACCGTTCAAGAATACCAATTCCTTCGAAAACGAAAACGACTTCGTTTTCAAATTGCGTTTTCAACTCATCTCCCACGAACTCAAGAATTGGGGTCCAGTCCTTATACCGTCGTTATACCATGGTTATACCACCTATACCCAGGATGTACATGAATCCGGGTCTAGATATTTTACATCCTATATTGTTACTGCTAATACCATAGAATTTAAATCAACTTTGATAAAAATATTATATTTTAGCAAATAATTTTGTAATGGAACTTGAAAAAGTAATGAGATCACACACATAACAAAAACTTGTAGAAATACAGCCAAACCTTACACACTCAAAAGGAATGAGATCTAAAAAAAGGGCCAAGCTCATCTACCCTTCCACATAAACGTACAGTGTCCCATAACAGCATCCTTGAAAAGCTTGGCAAAATAGAATTTGCATGTTATTACGTTTAAATTAATTAGAAAAAAAGAACTTGGATAAACTATTACGTTAAATTAAAAATCGCAAATTCTATTTTGCCAAGCTTTTCGAGGATGCTGTTATGGGACACTGTACGTTTATGTGGAAGGGTAGATGAGCTTGGCCCTTTTTTTAGATCTCATTCCTTTTGAGTGTGTAAGGTTTGGCTGTATTTCTACAAGTTTTTGTTATGTGTGTTGATGATAACTGTAAAGCAACAGACGCAGTGGACGATATACCTGAACAACACGATCATGGCTGGTCGGTAACACCAGATTGTCTTCTCTACACGTGACCCGAAGGCTACGTGCTCACAAATGAGTTGATGCTGGAAACGCAAACGATGGATCCGATGTTGAAGATGATCCTAGAGACATCGAAATTAAAACAGCAAGATACGTTGTTGAGAGTGAAGATATACGAAGATGGACTTGAATTCACAACAACAACAACAACAACAACAACAACAACACAAATTTCATACGAATATATAAATCATTAAATTAAGGTTCTGTGAAAAAATCATTACAATCGGATAATCGGATAAGTCAAATAATGTTTTTAAAAAATCGAAAAATCGTAAAAAATGCGATTTTCATGTAAAATTATTTTTCGATTGCGTTCAAATTTCACACCAATATATTAATTCATGGAATAAAGGTAATGTGAAAAAATCATTACAATTGTATAAAGCATGTAGGTGTTATAAGTCGAAGGAATTTTTTAAAAATCGAAAAAAATCTAAAAATTGGGATTTTCATAAGAAATAATTTTTCGATTGCGCTCAAAAACGTGGCAGTTCTTAGTTCAAAGATTTCGAAGGTCTCCAGAAAATTTCATCGCAATTGGAGTATCGGTTTAGCCGGGATCGTGTTAACAGACACACAAAAATACAAACAGAAAAAAAAGAAAAACATTCCGGATTTTTTTCTCCAGTGTAGTGAAATGGAATCTTCGCTTCGCTCATCCAAAAAAAAGCGTAAAATTGCGATTTTCATGAGAAATAATTTTTCGATTCGCTCAAGTCTCACCCGAGTATATTAATTTATAAAATTAAGGTTCTGTGAAAAATCATTACATTCGGATAAAGCATGTTGGTGTGCAGTCATTACGTTTATTACAAAAACGAAACATGTTAAATTTCATATCCACAGAATCGATGATCAGATTTTGGAAAGAGTCACGAAAGTCAAGGATTTAGATATCTCATGATCTTTCATTTTCGAATCACCTTTCTAACATTATTCCAAAATCATTTAGATTGCTTGGTTTCTGAAGACGAAACTGCTCAAAAGAATTCTCCAAAACCACCATGCGAAAGTTGTACCTCTCTCTTGTTAGGCCTCATTTAGATTATGCTAGCTCTATTTGGAACCCATATCAAATCACCAAAATTCATAATGTAGGAAGGGTCCAACAGTGTTTCATTAAACATCAATGTATAAAAAGTAACAGTAGGGGGAAAAGGGGGGTTCTGGCTCAGTGGAGGATCTCGATTTAACATGGGCTCTTATGGAGAATCCCCCACACACAGGTGGAGGATCTTTTTAATTATTTTTTTTTTGTATTATTATTTTTATTTAAAATATTTTAATTATTTATTTTTAATTATTAATTTTTAATTTTTTAATTATAATTTTTAATTTCAAGATGGCGGATGCTACACTAGAGTGTGACCGCTTTAACCTAACTAAACCTTTCCAAGATGGCAAATGTTACACAAGAGTGTGATCACTTTAACCTAAACTTAGCCAATTTTTTAATTAATAATTTTAGGTTTTAAATTTCTACGTAGTGAACGCTACACTAGAGTATGACCTCTTCAACCTTTCAACCAACAATTTTTAAATTAGATGGAATATATTTAAGAAAATACATTTTTGAAAAAAGTAGGGGGAAAAGGGGGGTTCTGGCTCAGTGGAGGATCTCGATTTAACATGGGCTCTTATGGAGAATCCCCCACACACAGGTGGAGGATCTTTTTAATTTTTTTTTTGTATTATTATTTTTATTTAAAATATTTTAATTATTTATTTTTAATTATTAATTTTTAATTTTTTTAATTTCAAGATGACAGATGCTACACTAGAGTGTGACTGCTTTAACCTAACTAAACCCAAGTTTGATTTTTCTTTCCAAGATGGCAAATGTTACACAAGAGTGTGATCACTTTAACCTAAACTTAGCCAATTTTTTAATTAATAATTTTAGGTTTTAAATTTCTACGTAGTGAACGCTACACTAGAGTATGACCTCTTCAACCTTTTCAACCAACAATTTTTAAATTAGATGTAATATATTTAAGTAAATACATTTTTGAAAAAAATCGGATGAAGGTGTACTCGAACCCCGGCCCGCTGCACCAAACTCCTACACGCTAACAAGGCGGCTACCAGGACACAGATGAAGACATGAGTTTATTGTGCTATCTATATACACGCTGCAGCATGCACGGACGCTACGTGCTGCGCGATCTAGTAGTGAATATTGGAACTAAGGAATTCTTTTGCTCCTAAATAGAACCTAGCATGATGACGTCATGCAAACCTGTTGTGACTTGTTTCAAGCTTGGCTGACGTTGCCATACGAAGACGTGTCAAGACATGCATTGGGTGTGTGAAGATGAAGGATAGGGAATTATGCTATAACTAGGGTAAATAATTTTAAAAGTCAAGACTTAATCATGGTTATAACAAATCTAGTAATTTATTAAACAAATCACATAACTACATTTCACACAATAATATATACATTTTAAGATACAGTTTTTTTCTTCATCATTTCCTTTATCCCAATATGCCCATATGCAAGTGTTTGAACACCATCGTCTAATAAATATCGTTTATCGTCAGCAGGCGACAAAGCAATCTTTCTCTGCTTAATGGTGTACACTTCATGTTTATACTGTCTTATAGTATACATTTCCTCACTTATTATTACACTGTTTAATAAACATTTCTTATAATGATCATGACGTATTTTCTTTTTAATTGTTCGTCTCACTACACCCTTTGCAACTTTCTTTTCTTCACCACTGGCATTCAATATTGAATACATTTTTGGCCTCAAACCAATAAACTCTTTTATCAAACTCCCTCCCATTTCATCCTTCATTTTACCCAAACATTTTTTATTCGTCGTGTCAAATAAAACATGATTCGGTGGATAATTTGAAGTGTCAAACAGATTGGCATGTTCTGCAACATCGCAATACACATCTTTAGTTTTTATTTCATAACACAAAGAATCAGTATCGGTGAAAAGGAGGCTTGCATCTTGCCCATACTTCGGATTTATGAACGAATAATGAAAGTCATACATGAAAGTTTTGCTTAACTCTAAAATAGAAAAGCCGGCATATATTGGCCTGTTTAACAAGAGCGTTTTCTTTATTGATTTAACTGCAACTAGATTATTTGCAAATATGGTGAACCCCTCAAATGCTGGCGATGCAATTAATTTCTGTGCCTTCTTTTCAGTAGTAACTAAATCAACATTAACTCTCTTCCTTAGACACTCGAGGGACTTGCCGTAAATTGCATTGTTCATTAATTTATAGTAATTTTTGCCAAATTCATTTGTTGCGTGTTTTCTCTTTTCGGTATTTAAGTCTATAAAAGGTTTCAACCAATTACTCTGCGTGAACTCAACCACTCTATGTATTTTTGTCAGCTTCATTCCATATCCAATATACTGCTTTAGATTTCTATAATGGATCACGTATTTTTCTTTATTTTGCAAATTTGGCACCAGTTTTGTAATTTTACCAGTAGTTGTAATATTCAGTTTTGAATTTAAATTTTGTGAAAACGGAGATAATAATTCACCTTCGATTTCCATCCGTTCTGGTGCAAGGGGATAGCAGTTATGCATTTGATGCAATTTTTCAGGATACTCTAAATCCACTTCAAGAATATAACCCTTGTCACTTTCAACATCTACCTTTTCTACATCGAGAAGAGCGATTTCGTTTTCGTCCAACCAACGAAAATCACTGATTGGGAGTTTTTCAATCATAGAGGTTCCATACAAATTATTACAATCCCAGTACATAATGTATTTACTCTCCTCGTGTTTGTTATAATCCTCCATGTACTTGTTGTTTGCAACAGAATGCCTTTTGGATATCATTGACACCCCACCACGTATACCACTCTCAATGAAAATATGCATGTCCACATCGGTTAATAGTTCAAGTTTCACGCCAGTCATTTTTAGACAAGCTTGCCATGCGAAACCCGGAGCAGTATACAAGTGAGCAGGATCTATTTCATAGTCTTTTAAAGCTAATGTCCTGAAGTTTTCAAAAACGTCAGCCAATAACAAAACATCAGTCTGTACGTACAAGTCTTGATATTCGCCAATGTTTTTAATTTCGAAAGCATTCCATACTCTTTGCGCATGCTCATAGTCCTCTGCTGTTATAGTGTCTTGTGCCAAACTGCTGTAAAATGCTTCTATTGGTGGTAAACTAGTTTTCATTCATTTTTGTACTGCAATTCATATACTCATATGGAAACACACCTTTTCTCAAAAGCAAAGACATCCTAGCATCATTGAAGATTTGTTTCATAATAACAAAGTGTTCATTGTTACCAGACTCCTTCAGATTTTCTACTAATTGCTCTAATGAGGCATTCAGGAACTGTAAACTATCAATAAACTGCAAGTTGCCAATAGAAAATGATATGTACTTTTCCATATTGTTTGGTATGCAGGTTATTTTTCTATTTTCAATTTTTCCCATACCTTGCATAATCAAATGCGAATCATAATTTCGTAGATTATGTAAAATAACAGGAACTTTGCTTGTAAATTTGTAATTTAAATTACAAGAGTTATGCGCGGCACCTCTAAATGTTCCTGTAATATGACAGTGATCCCTCACTCGCTCATTATCCAAAGATTTTTTGCAAATATGGCATTGCTTTGATGCATGAAACATTGCCTCCTCATCTAAACTTAACTTCATTGGCACAACGCATTTTTTAATACACTTAATCTTTCTTCTTCTTTTAACATACAATCTAAAAATGTATCAACAACATTTTCTCCTCGGTACACGACAGGTTCTTTTACACATTTTCCATTAGAATCGACAACCACATAGGCAAACCCAGATGGTACATGTTGAGCAAGTTCCGTTGTATGTGAAGTATTGGGATTTTCTTCACACCCTTCGACTGGTTTGATATAGCTCTCAAAATCTGCATAAATGACATTCGGCACTTTTAATGCAAGTTGATGATTTTTAAATTCCATCCATTTATCCTCTTCTTTAGGCATGACAATTTTTTGTGGTTCATTGACAGCACATCGAGGTTCATGTTCATCGAGTAAATGCTTTGATGAAAAGCGATGTAAGCAATAATGACAGTAAAATTTCTGTGCATGATGCTTGCTCAGTGATCCCATTAACCGATTGAAGTTTTTAATGAGGCAATAATGTTTTTTCTCCCCCTCAGTTATGTAAAGTAAATCTACATGCCTTGCACAGCTTTGTTTTGTAATACGTAGTGGGAAAACTTCTTCTTCATACCCATACACGTTTACAGAGATGTTATTTTGTTTTTCAAATTTATCAATATGTTTGACTGAAACTGGATAATCAATACCATTCATGTTAAGTTCATTTTCCCATTCAACATATTTTTTTACACGTTTTCCACTATGACTGGCCGGGTGAATTGCAGCTAAAACACACCATAGAAAGCAACGTTCATCTTCATTCTGAATGTTTATTATAGCTTTTTTGTTTCTTAGTTCAATAGGCAGCTCAATGTAACTCGAAGCTGCAAGCGGAGCATATTTCCCAACTTTTAGTTCGAGATATTCCACTTTGTCTTCATTCCACCCACTTCCTTCACAGTGGAACTCCCAACTTCGTTTTGTTAATAATTCCATCACCTCGTTCACTTGTTGCTCAATCTCATGTTCACCTAACAGTACACTACACTTACTTCTAAAACATGGCGTTGATTTTACAGTATTACCCTCACTATCATCACGAGTAAATCTCACTAGTAACGCAACATACCACTTTACACTTTTCATTTCACGAAGTTCTTCAGATAATTGTCGTTTAATAGTTTCGGTCAGACTGTCTTTGAATGATAAATGATTGATCGTATTGTCATTGTTTTTAAATTTATAACTCTTTACACTACTATTCAATGAACTATTAAATTCGCAAGGGTCTTTACACACATTGTTCTTTTCAATCACTTCCTGATCTGCTGCTTCGACGCCAACTGGAGGTTTCTTGCAAGGTGTTTTCATGTGCCTCTTTAAAGCATCTTGACGCGAAAATGTCTTGAAACAGGTTTCACAGCAAATTCCAGATGTTTTATGAATCTTCATGTGACGTGCTAAGTGATCAGCTCGCTTAAATGTAGAATCGCAAATGCTACACTTTAGCAAATAGGATGAAGTTGAATGAACATTTCGACGATGTCGATTAAGATTCGTCTTTTGGGCGAACACTTTCTCGCAGTCAACACATTCAAATCTGTCTGACGCCATAGCAAATGAACTGTAATAAAAAAATATGCAAATTAATATATTTATAACGTAACTGTTAATAAAATGTACATAGGTTGAAACTAATTTAGCAAAATTATAAATACACATATTATTTGAATTAAGTACATAAATATCAAATGTTGTAGAATTGAAGTAGTAAAAATAAATAAACACAAACTCTTACTTGTTCAACACTACTCGATCCTGGTATGCTAAGTGTAATTATAATGTAAAAGTACTCTTTAGGTTGAAATATTAGAAACAAAACCTGTCACTTGCAACTATGCAGACGACCTTCACACTTTGAACACTCAGAGACGAATGAAGAAAAGTAAAACATCCCCGCCTTTTATACATTTTTTTGCTGCAATGCTATGCGCATGCGCATTGCTGCTTTTTTACTTTCAATCAATGCATTCAAAATTTACTCTTGCTACACAGTCATATTCATGCTTCTAAAAACATGATACAGAAAAACTAATTATATGACGTTTTTGTTAATTTATTTCAATTATTTAAAATAAACAACACAACTCATGCGTGTAAATTTTGCAAGTATGTTCACTATACTATAAAAATATAGTAAATACTAATACTCATCAAGGCAGGCGCATGTTTTCTTTACCGTAACCTAAAAGTGTACATCGGAGTGATGATGTGTTATGAATTATGATTTTATTTCTAAGTGTTTTGCTCATGTGAAGTAATTCTGATAGAATGCAACACAATACATTCAATATCAAACAATATCAATCAATCAATAGGCAGCCTGCGACAATTGTTACTGTGTAAGTAGAATTTAAATCATTTTTCATTTCATTAAATAATTTACGAAGTTAATTGTGCTTTTCCGAAGACAAAGGCATGTCGAAAACTAATTTAGAAAGTGGTAAATACATATTTAATTTGAATTAAACACATAAAACAAAATATGTAGTTGAAGTAAAGTAGTAACAAATAAACACAAACCCTTACTTGTTTAACGCCAGTCCCCATATGATTATACAATAAGTATAATTGTAACAATATACAACTATTCTTGAAGGTTGATATATTAGAAACAAAACCTCACACTTGCTACTCTGCAGACGATCTTCACTCTTTGAACGCTCAGAGAAGAATGAAGGAAAGAGTAATACTTCCCTGCCCTTTATAGTTTTTTTTTGCCACTATTTTGCGCATGCGCATTGCTACTCTATTTGTTTTCAAAACGAGGTATTTAAAATTTAAAGTAGTATCAACATATAGTATCCAGCAAACCTTATCTTTTCAAGACAAAATATTTTAGAATGTCACTCACCTAAAATGTATGTTGGAACAATATAAGATGAGATGAGACAAGCTTAAACAAGATCTGGCAGGAAATGGCACTATGACGTAATGATCACGCAGGCATTAGGATTCACATAAATACCAGCTTGTAATAAGAAACTCGCAGTATCCTATAGCTACAACACGTTGCACGGTAAAGTATAGCCAACAACATCTGGGGGTGAAAGTGTAAACTAGTAAGCAAACACTAGGACTGATGCAAGGTGAAGGAGAGAGAGATATTGATATTGATATTTATTGGCTTAAAGGCGTGCTACATAGGGCTATGGAGCCCCTTTAATTGTAGCCAACCTCTATAATATACATACATAGTACATAGTATGGTTACATATGAAATATACAATTTGATATTATAAGTTATGCGTAAGAGTATACTAAATCTAATACAAATATTTACTCCATGCCAGTACTTAATTATATATTACATTTATACTAATAGTGATTCTAAAACCAGAATTATCAACATTATCACTTAACTGCTAAAACTAATGCAAATATTTACAGTGAAACAATGTTTATTTTATACCGAAGCATAATGTTAATTAGGAATAATATTAGGAATAAAAATAGTAATAATTAGTCTTAAAATAAAATACCTGTTACTAATTTATAAATAGAGCGTACATATTCTGACTCTAGTACTGTGATAACTGATAATATGTTTGCAGGATACCCTTTTTGTTGGTTTGTTATTGGTAAGTAGAAAGTAGAGTATGGTGGATTTTACTCCTGAGCATGGTGGCTGAATTTTTGGAATAGGTTTGCAGTAGATATTTGTTCCAGAGGCGGCTTGCTGTTATGATGAATGATTTGTGGCATTTCACCGTACGATGTTTTGGTATTTGAAGTGTGTTAGCTGTGTGTCTGTTTGTGCGATTATGGATACTCTCCATACGATTGAAGGACTTGTAGAGGTAATGGGGGCATTGCGACTTCATTATTTTTGAAATAAGTATGACAATTGATAGGGTACGCCTATCGACGAGTTTTAGCCACTTGAGTTTAAAATAATATGGTGTGATATGCTCGTCGCGTCTCACATCAGCAATGAATCGGACACATGCATTTTGTACTCGCTGTAATTTAATGTTTAGTGTAACTGATAAATCATTATAGACTACGGATGCATAGTCTATAATGGGAAATATAAGAGACTGAATGACAACTTTACGTACTGAGAAGGGGAGAAACGGACAATTTCGTTTCAGTTGGTGCATACTTGATATGACTTTCCTTGTTAATTTGTTTACATGAGGAGTCCAAGAGAGTGTTTCGTCTACTTCGAGTCCTAGGTTGTTAACTGATTGCTGATAGGGTACTATAGTATTGTTTATTGTGATCGGAGGAAGTAGTGCTTTATCTAATTTGCTAAGTAGCTTTTTATAACCAAGTAATATTAGCTGCGTTTTCGATACATTGAGAGTCAAGTTGTGGTCATTTGCATAAGTTACTAAGTTAGATATGTCACTGTTTGTGCAGTCAATGGCGCGTAGAGCATCCCGAGATAAAAAGTGAATATACACTTGTAAGTCATCTGCATACATATGGTGGTTAGAATGTTCAAAGTTGATAGATATGTCGTTGATATATATTGAGAACATTAGAGGCCCAAGGACTGATCCTTGAGGGACGCCGATTGATATTGAGACCCAAGTGGAGCACTGTTGTCATAGACTACTTATTGACACCGATTGGATAGATAAGAAGCGAACCAAGAAATTGCTGCATCCGCCACGCCAATATTGGCAAGTTTAGCAAGGAGCAACTCGGGATGCACGCAATCAAATGCCTTGCTGAAGTCAAAACAATGTTAAGAGAGTCATTTCTTTCCTGTCCATTGCAAAGCGAATGTCATCGGTGACTTTAATTAATGCTGTAGTGGTATTATACCCCTTTCTGAAACCAGATTGGAAACTACTCAAAACGTTATATTTGGAGAGATAGGCTTGAAGCTGTTCGTGGACAATTTTTTCAAGAATTTTACTTAGCACGCAGAGAAGGCTTATGGGTCTGAAGTCACTGCATGATGCGGGTTTTGACATTTTTGGGATGGGTTTAACTTGTGCCATTTTCCACTGCGTTGGAAAAACACCAGACTGAAGAGAAAAATTAAATATATGCAAGAGCGAAGGTAAAATAATGTATATACATTTCTGTATTAAAGTAATTGAAATATTGTCGGGGCCCTTGGCTTTCGATTTGATTTGTTTTGCAGCTTTAATTACATCTTTTGGGTAGACGTGTGAAAAGTGAAATGCTTCACGATCAGGTCGAGGTTGTGACTTATATCGGTTGATTACATGATTGATTCTATCTGGATCCGTGACTCTAGCAATGGACGTAAAGTGAACGTTTAGAGCTTCGGCCGTTACTGACACATCAGGTGTTAGTGTACTTTGCTTTCCAATGCCTAAAGATCTTATGGCTTTCCAAAGGGTAGAAGGGGATTTCGAAGTATTAAATAAATTTGTGTGTGTACTTAATTTTTGCGTTTCGGATGGCTTGCTTTGTTTTATTACGAAGTACACGAAAAATCTCAAAATCGTCACCGTTTTTAGTTTTTATATGGCGTCTCCTAGCAGAGTCTCGGTCATTTATAAGCCGTTTAATGTCCAGAGTCATCCACGGTGCTGGTGGATGCTTAGCTCGTACTGTTTTAAGGGGAGCATGTTTGTCATACAGTCCAGTGAGTAACGAAGAGAAAGTATCTACCTTTTCGTCAATATCCCTGGTTACTGCGATTTCATGCCACTTTGTTTCATGAGCATCCGCAAAGAATGCATCCGAGTCAAATTTAGAAAAGTCCCTGTATGTTATTAACTTAGGTGTGTATTTAGGAGTGTTTAGAGAAAAAACAGCGTAAATGAGGTCGTGGTTTGAAAACCCTGAAGCAGGACACTGCCCGAACGTTTGAAGAAGACTGTGACAATTTGAGGCTATAACGTCTAGAGTACTTTCTGACGTTGCAGTGTGAAATGTGTTGTTGTATGGAATACGAGTGAGGTTACACATGTTCAGTACATCACTGATATTTTCACTTTCAAATGCATTGGAGCCGAAACGAGCGTTCATATCTCCAGCTACGATGACGTATTTATAATTAAACAAATGACTATACATGTCATTAACAAACAGATCCAAAACCTATTTTTGGAGCTCTGTATATACATGAAAAAAGCAACCTAGTACTAAGGAAAGATATATCCAATATAAGATACTCGGGGGTAAAATCATACATGTGGTCAGCGTTTCGGGGAGCGCAGGGCAGTATTTTACATTTTAAACCTTCTCTTACATAAACAGCTACTCCACCTCCTCGTTTCACATTACGGTCTTTTCTGTAAACAGAGTAGCCGGGCAGCTCAATACCAGAGTCAGGTATAGAAGATTTCAGAAAAGTCTCACTTATTGCTATAATGTCAATTTGGAATCTCCAAACAAGTTATGAAATTCAGAAAAATGGTCCGAGTCGACTAGTGATTGTGCATTGATATGTGCAATCTTGAGGCTCGCAGAGTATTGTTTGGAAATATTACATAGAACATTATATGTGGAAACATCATCTTTCATTTTTTTTTTTTTTAACTAAACTTATTAGTGCAGGCAAGTCACTAAGTGAAAAAACAAAAACAAAAACTAGAAAAACAATGAAAAAATATATAGAGTGCAAACAATTTTTAAATCAAGGTTAAATTAACGTATAGGCCTATTCAATAAATTCAATAAATTCTGGATAAGACACAAAAAAGAGAAAAGAAAACGGTACTTGGCCAACGTCCAGAAAGAGTAGAAATATTTAGGCTGTAAGGGGTTTGTAAATAGTTACGCCAATTATCTATCCGATGGTAAGGTCTAGTGTTCGAGATGGCGCAGGTAGGAGAGTCGGGTAACGCGGTGTCGTTCATCGCCGTCTTGTATCATTACGACGCCGTCTTGGGTCCAGACGTTGTTGACGCCATATCTATCCACAGCGACACGAAGCACATGCAGACGCGACGCGGTGAGGTCCTCCCTCACGGTGGTCCCTGAACCCTTTAGGTGACGCTTCGCCCCGAATAGCATGTGTCTCTTTTGATATGACACAAATTTCACTATTATTGGGCGTGGTCGCCCATTTGTTGAACCAACTCTGTGCGACCTGTCGATGTCGTCCTTGCGAAGTTGTATTTGTAGCCTAGATGCGACGGATAGAACAATTTCGTCGGTTTTTCACCCCGCGTTTCCGGGATGCCAAAGATGCGTAAGTTGTTGCGTCGCTGGTACTGCTCCAGCTCGTCGGAACGCCCCTCCATCTCGTCGCGCAGAGTCTTGATTTCATCCTCTCTGTCAAGCAGTTTACGACGCAGGTCCTCGGCTACCCTCGCGTTCTCGTCGACCGCCTCTTGCAACCTATCGGTGGCTTTTTGCACGAGTGTCTCCACCAGCTGTGCAAATATGTCTGGTTGCCTCATAAATTCTGCAACCACCTCGCGAACAATACCTCGAACGCCCTCTATGGTGAGTCCAGGTAAAGACGTACCCTCGGCGGCTGGCGGAACCTCGTTCTGGGTGGCCCTGTCTGCCGAGAGGGTGCGTAAGCGTTCAGCATTGCTGCTGTACCCACGCTTGCTACCACGGCGTGCCCCACTCTGAGTTTGAGATTTCTTGACCATTATATTTTATTGAAATTAAATTACTATAGCTTACTTACAGTTCTCGCCTATCTTCCACGCGAAGCACTGATATTAACTTTAACTTGAGATTATGTTGAAAATAACAAACCCCTTTAAAACCACACCTTCAACGATATATTTCTGGACGGCACAAGACCTGCGACTAGTCGGTCATAGAGAGAGTAGTAGGGAGTGCTGTAGAGTAGAGGGAGTGAGAGAGAGAGAGAGAGACGCTCCCAGCGGCAGCTTAGTGATGCTCCACCCTGTTCTCTCTTTCCCATGCATGTTGGAACTTGCACTCGCGATGCCACACAGACCTGTCCAGACTTGGCGCTTTACAATGTAATGAAGTCGTGTACAATATAATAACATCACAGTTAGGTTTTCCAACAAGTGAACATAAGGCTAGGTTAGGTTCGGTTTGATTGGCACAGATTTCTGTAAAAAATTAGGATTGATGTAACCTGAATGTTTTGTTAAAACTATCTCGTTTAAACCTAACCTAACCTACGATTTTACAAAAATCTGTCTCATTCAAACCCAACCCAACCTAACCTAATTTTTTACAGAAATCTGTGCCAATCAAACCGAACCTAACCTAGCCTTATGTTCACTTGTTGGAAAACCTAACTGTGATGTTATTATATTGTACACGACTTCATTACATTGTAAAGCGCCAAGTCTGGACAGGTCTGTGTGGCATCGCGAGTGCAAGTTCCAACATGCATGGGAAAGAGAGAACAGGGTGGAGCATCACTAAGCTGCCGCTGGGTGCGTCTCTCTCTCTCTCTCTCTCTCTCTCTCTCTCAAGATGGCGACAAGTGCAACAGGGTAGTTTTTGTGTGTCCGGGGTAACCTTTAAAATATCGGCAACTTATTAACTGACTAACTTCATAATACTATCACCAACTAGCCGTAACTTTAATCTTCAACACCATCGTTTTTCATTGTAATTATTGTAATACGTGTTTGTGTCATTTTAACATTTTCGTATTATTCTGTGCGCATCTCGTCATTCAAACCTGCTCCGAGATGCCTAACACGTCAACTAATACCAACTGTGAAAACATCAAACAAGCTAAAACCGTGAAAGAAGTCTCGGCGTTTTGCAACAGCATGCAAGCAGACTTTCTTTCACGGTTTGAATCTCTCGAAGAGGACACGAGGAACAAACTCTCCCAACTAGCCGACAGCATCTCCACACCTCAATCTCAGGAAGGGTTATCTGAAGACAAGGTGCAGAAGACGTCAGCCGCTATCTATGAGATGCAGGGGCAGCTTGAGAGGCAGATAGCTGCGGTTAAACAAGGCCTCATGGATGAGTTGGCGGGAGTGAAGAAATAATCTTCGTGAAATCGACGACACTGTCAAAGAGCTGGGAGAGAGAATCGACGCCGACGAGAAATATAGTCGTCGGAACTGCCTCCTGCTACACGGCGTCTCGGAGAAACCAGCTGAGAACATCGTCGAGACTGTCTTGGTGTTCGTAAACACGATGCTGAAGGTGCCTCTTAGGCTCGAAGACATCGACCGATGTCATCGTATGGGCCTGTGAGGCGCAACACGCAGAGGCAGTGGCGGCAGGCCGCCCGAGGACAATAATTGTTAAACTCACACGGTACATGGTTAGGGCATCCATTTGGGAAAACAAGAAAATTCTACGAGGAACGGGTTTTCAGTGACCGAATCACTACTCAGGGCGCGTACTAAACTTCTCCAAAACGCCAGAGAAATCGCTGGATTCCGCAATGTCTGGACACAGGACGGCCGTATAGTGGTCTTGTGTTCAGATGACTCCAGGAAGACCATCACCTGTGAGCGACAGTTTAAAGTTTTCTTCAATGTCGACGGTGTAAAGTAACAGATAAAAACCCCAACAGTGGCAAAACAACTCTTGATTGAATCATTATGCCAGCCTCTACATTCTTGAATGCAGACAAGAGCTTGTTTTTAGTATTAGTTACATTATTCTCTTATTTTTCATTTGTGTTTTTATTTTGTGTTTTCTATGTATGATAGCGTGTATGAGTGTTTATAATATGACTTTCAAGATCAAGATTGAAGCGTGTAAAAACAAGAAATTCGGTGAGTTTTTCCAATGCATTAATTTATTACATTTATATCTGACAAAAAGATGTTATTACTTTATCTACACGGTTTATTTTACTCAATTTCAACTTTTATTTAACAGTTTTTCAATCTTATTTACAATGGGTAAAAATAAAACAAAAATAAGTTGGCAAACCTGACAACTTAAACTAATCTTTCCTCAACCGTGACGTCTTCTACCACCCCCTGTTCTTTCACAGATTCTCTTCTCAGACTACCGATGTCGTAAATAACACACGCCCCTCAACCCCTGACTCGCCAAACAACACTTGCTCATCGTGGGAAACATTCTAAAGAATCGGCTAGACGGTCATCCAAGGTCGCTTCAAGTAGTACACATGAACGCTTCCTCTCTAATGGCTCATTGCCTTGACCTACAAACCCTTATTGACGAGAGTAAAGTTCACGTATACTAATCAGTGAATCGTGGCTAAAAACCATCCCTCAGCTCAAATCTCGTTCAATTGGAAGGATACCGCCTCATTAGAAATGATCGCACAAAAGCGGCGCGGAGGGGGAGTCTGTGCGTATATTCGTAACGATATAAAAAGTAGGTACTCTCACAATCTTCAAGCGAATATTGCTCTCGGCCAGAATTTTATTATATTTGAATTAAAATCTCCATCAATCGGTAACTCCTTGCAGTCGTCTATCGTCCTCCTAAAATGGGATTTATGACAGATTTTGAAACAGCACTATTGAAATTTATTCCTCATTATGAGCACGTTATTGTTATGGGCGATTTTAATACAAACTTACAACTTCCAAATCACACTGACACGAGACAATTACTTAAAATATTTGAATCTTGCAACCTTACTGTACTACCCCTTGACGCGACGCATCACACATCTACCTCACACACTTTGATCGACCTAATTATGACAGCAAACTGTGACAGAGTAGTCAACCATGGACAGCTGTCAGTCCCCAGTATTTCCGCTCACGATCTTATTTATTTACAGTACTCAATTCGTGTGCCTAAGTATAAACCTAAATTTACCTCGACTCGTAACCTAAAATTCATCGATACACATCAATTTCAATTAGACTCAGTATCACTGCCGTGGGAAACGCTATTAAACCCTCCTACTCTTGACGAGAAGCTACTTACCTTTAACTCTTTAGTGCTGGAGTTGTATGATAAACACGCCCCTTTGAGAACTGTTCGTGTCACTAAACCCCCGTCGCCCTGGCTTACAACCGAAATAAAGGCTTGAATGGCAAGAAGAGATGCAGCTCCATACAAATACAAGAAACACACGCAACTCTTGAAAATAAACGAAACTTACAATCAGCTTAGAAAAAAACTAGTCAGACAATCAGGATAGCAAGACGACGACATACATACATACAGTTTACTAGGCCCCAAAATACCAATAAGAAAATGTGTCAGTCCATCACAATGGGAGTAGGGAAACAAAAAGGAGGAGGCAGGCACTATTGAAACTCCCCTTGATATTATTTTAATCTACATTTTTCTTCTTGTTCTTGACATTGATACAAAACAAATGCATTTAAAACACATTCAAAGTATAAAAACCCACACATGATAAATTTTACTTTTCTCACGTTACAAACCAAATCGCCCTACATGCAATTAAACGCATAAATCTAGTGCTCAAGGGGTCGACTTGATTCCAATTAAACTCATTCAGCACAATGATAAACCTTTCTCCTATACTAATCGAACCACTGTTATATATTTTTAAATTTTCTTTGACGAACGAATCATTTCCAACACTCTGGAAGCAGGCAATAGTTCGTCCCCTCCCCAAAAAAGTATTATAGCATTCTACCCGCGCTTTCAAAGGTGCTTGAATACATCGTCCACATACAAATTTCTGACTTTCTTAAGACTGATAACTTATTAGACAAATACCAATCAGGTTTCCTGACTGGTCATATCAGTTGTACAGCTTGAACTAAAGTATCCGACGATATACGAACAAATATGGACAATTGAAACCTAACAATATTGACACTACTCGACTGTAGGGAAAGCTTTCGACTCAGTTGACACGACATTCTTATGAGTAAGCTTCAAACTATTAATTTTTTCTACTTCTACGTTAAATTGGATAATTTCATATCTACGAGGCAGACAGCAATGTGTGATATCAGGCGATGAGCAGTCAAATTTTGTATCATTAAATGCTGGGGTGCCACAGGGTAGCATACTTGGGCCATTGTTATTCTCAATTTACATTAATGACATATCTTCATCACTAAATTATTGTTACCATCACCTTTACGCCGACGACCTACAAATCTACCTTCACGTTTCTCCTTTACATATAAAATCAGGCAATTGAAATGATCAACAAAGACTTGCAATCACTGGCTGAGTGGGCATATAAAACTGTTTACTTATAAACCCATCTAAATCTCAAACGATTGTTTTAGGATACCATAAACTTTTAGCCAAAATTTAAATTTAATACAATCCACAATCTAACTTTAAACGGCAAAAATTATCCCATTCCAAAATAGTGTTAGAAATTTGGAACTACACATGACAAACGACCTTTCTTGGACTGGCCATATTAAACATTTATGTAACAAAACGTATGCTTCTCTACATTCTTTAAACAGACTCAAAAACTTTCTTCCGACAAAACTGAAAACCATGCTTGTACAAAGTCTTATTATGCCACACTTTGACTACTGCGACATAGTGTCACAACGACTTGACTGAGGACCTCTCTATTCGTTTACAAAGGGCACAAAATTCTTGTGTTCGTTTTATCCTAGGTATTAAGAAAACAGATCACATCACACCCGGTTTTAGACACTGAATTGGCTTCGATTAAATGACCGCCGAAATCTTCATTCTGTTTGCCTCGTTCATCGAATTTTATCATCATCTGTACCATCATACCTCGCTTCAAATTTTGAGTATTTGCATTCAAATCACAATTTTAATACCAGGTCACGATCAGGCACACAATTAGCGTTCCCCATTCACAGAACTAGTCTTTTTGATAATTCAGTGACGATAAATGCTATAAGGCGTTGGAATGCTTTACCTGTGGAGATCAGGGATGCACATCAGAATAATTATCACGTCTTCAAAAGTAAGGTTTCGTCATTATATTATACTTCAAATGTCAGTTTGCCTGAAAGCTAATATAATTTAATTTAATATCCTATTAATCTGTGCTAAAATGTAAAAGTGCATGGCAAAACTCACATGTCAAATTATTGTTGTTTTTTGATCTTGTAATTAATTATATTTGTGTAAAATTTAAAGCGTATAAAAGAGATGGATGAATGTGTGTATGAATGACCGCCCTTATGTATTCAAGTGACTTTTATATGTTAAATATTATTTGTGTTTAAATATTTTGTAGTGTTCTAGTAGTAGTGTATAGTAATCTGTCATATTATAATTTGTATCAATTTGTATCACACATTTTAAAAGTTGGATGTAAGAAAAGGCCTCTCTGGCATTAATCCCGTCTATAATAAAGTCCTAAATCAATCAATCAATCAATCAATCTCTCTCTCTCTCTCTCTCACTCTCCTTCACCTTGCATCAGTCCTAGTGTTTGCTTGCTAGTTTACACTTTCACCCCCAGATGTTGTTGGTTATACTTTACCGCGCAAGATGTTGTAGCTATGGGATACTGCAACTATCTTATTACTAGCGGGCATTTATGTGAATCCTGATGTCTGCGTGATCGTTACGTCATAGCGCCATTTCCTGCCAGATCTTGTTTAAGCTTGTCTCATCTCATTTATTGCTGCAACATACATTTTAGGTGAGTGACATTCTAAAATATTTTGTCTTGAAAAGAAAAGGTTTGCTGGATACTAAATGTTGATACTACTTTAAATTTTAAATACCTCGTTTTGAAAACAAATAGAGTAGCAAGGGCGCATGCGTAATATTGTGTCAAAAAACTATAAAAGGCAGGGATGTATTACTCTTTCCTTCATTCTTCTCTGAGCGTTCAAAGAGTGAAGATCGTCTGCAGAGTAGCAAGTGTGAGGTTTTGTTTCTAATATATCAACCTTCAAGAATAGTTGTATATTGTTACAATTATACTTATTGTATAATCATATGGGGACTGGCGTTAAACAGTAAGGGTTTGTGTTTATTTGTTACTACTTTACTTCACTACTTATTTTGTTTTATGTGTTTAATTCAAATTAAATATATATTTGCCACTTTCTAAATTAGTTTTCGGACATGCCTTTGTCTTCGGAAAAGCACAATTAACTTCGTAAATTATTAAATGAAATGAAAATGATTTAAATTCTATCTACACAGTAACAATTGTCGCAGGCTGCCCTTTGATTGATTGATATTGTTTGATATTGAATGTATTGTGTTTGCGTTCTATCAGAACTACTTCACATGAGCAAAACACTTGGAAATGAAATGATAATTCATACCCCATCATCACTACGATGTACACTTTTGGTTATGGTAAAGAAAACATGCGCCTGCCATGATAAGTATTAGTATTTACTATATTTTTATAGTATAGTGAACAAACTTTCAAAATTTACACACATGAGTTGTTTTGTTTATTTTAAAAAATTGAAATATATTAACAAAAACGTCATATAATTAGTTTTTCTGTATCATGTTTTTAGAAGCTTAAATATGACTGTGTAGCAAGAGTAAATTTTGAATGCATTGATTGAAAGTAAAAAAGCAGCAATGCGCATGCGCATAGCATTGCAGCAAAAAAATGTATAAAAGGCGGGGATGTTTTACTTTTCTTCATTCGTCTCTGAGTGTTCAAAGTGTGAAGGTCGTCTGCATAGTTGCAAGTGACAGGTTTTTGTTTCTAATATTTCAACCTAAAGAGTACTTTTACCTTATAATTACACTTAGTATACCAGGATCGAGTAGTGTTTGACAAGTAAGAGTTTGTGTTTATTTTTTCTAGGCGACGGTCGTCGCCCGGCAGACAAGCGATGCGATGCTTAGCGCGACACCGAACTCCGGGCCCTATATACACCTACAAGAGTTGGGGGGTTTTTCAGCTATCTGCACACGCCGCCCCGAAAGAGTTACAATCTTGAAACTCGGTATATGACCTGGTATGTGGTCCATGACATACCAAAAAAAAATCAACCCGATCCGACAACTCGTTCTGTGTTAAAAAAGGCTCTTAAAATCGTCAAATTCCTTAAGGCTGGCTGGTGGCTGGTGGTTGGGTGGGTGGGTGGGTGGGCTGGTGGGTGGGTGGGTGGCAGTTCTCCGCGGAGAGTTCTTTAGCCTACAGAGAAAACGGTAAATCTTAGAACTATGAAACTTGGACCACACTTAGGTGTATTTCAGACGCAGTGCCTTTTGCTTTCAAAACCAAAATCGGGTAACAGGGACCGGAGAAAATCAAAATTTGGATGATAATCAAAACGCGTAATTACCAAGGCGTGGTAATTTGTACAAACTTGAAATTTAAGATGCTATTAACCATTATAAATATCTTGCGTCCAAAACACAAGGGGCTAAATTTGGGATGACCATGGGCCCAAAAATGACAAAAAACATATCTGAACTTTAAGAAATGAATCATTCAAAGAAAACGCTACAACTGAGATGTTTCAAACGTGGAATACATTTTGATATCTCTCATTCTTTATCACTTTTGAATATGGAAAGCAAAATTGGTTAACGGGTACCGGAAAAAAAACAAAATTATCAAAAGTAGGTAATTCCGTACTCTTATGAATAATACGCTATACCGAGAAAACGGTTCATCTTAGAACTTTGAAACTTGGGCCACACTCAGATGTACCTCATATAACAAAAACCGGGCAATTGGGACCGGGGAAAATCAAAATCAAAATCAAAATCAAAATCAAAACGCGTAATTACTCAGGCGTAGTAATTTGTATACAAGCTTGAAATTAAACATGCTCTTAACCATTATAAATATCTAGAGCTTATGCTAGTGCGTTGGTCTTGTTGTTAGCGTATCTGCTTCCAATGCAGACGGGCCAGGGTTCGATTCCCGCTAAAGTCAGAAGTTTTTTAACTTCTGATTTGGACTTAAGTCTATCAGTTCTTGTCTTAGGAGTTTGTAAACGGTGACTTTGGAGCCGTCCTAGCAAAATCAAAACGCGTAATTACTCAGGCGTAGTAATTTGTATACAAGCTTGAAATTAAACATGCTCTTAACCATTATAAATATCTAGTGCTTATGCTAGTGCGTTGGTCTTGTTGTTAGCGTATCTGCTTCCAATGCAGAAGGGCCAGGGTTCGATTCCCGCTCAAGTCAGAAGTTTTTTTAATTTCTGATTTGGACATAAATCTATCAGTTCTTGTCTTAGGAGTTTGTAAACGGTGACTTTGGAGCCGTCCCAGCAACGAAGCACATAATAAATTTCAGAGTTGTTCTGAATCGGCCTTGTTGATTCTGGCGTTGATCCGCGGGTGTTCGCACTGTCCATACCACTGATTGATATATTTCCTATTAAAAATATCGATCTTTGGTTGGTTATCACTCACTCGTCGATTGCATCGGGGCCTGCAGGGTTGGCTTGGTCGCTTTGATTTAAAGTCCCCCACTGAAAATCAGTTATATAACTGAGTGGGTAGTCTGTAAATAAAATTTATTTATTTATTTAAGGGGTATCTTTGGGGGACCGTGGGCCCAAAAATGTAAAAAACAACTTTGAACTCAACAAATTTAATCATTCACACCTTGATAGCGAACGAACAACAAAAAGATGTAATATCCAACCAAATACAAAAATTTGTAAAAAAAAACGGCAGCCAAGCTCTCCTTCAAAAGTCTCCGGCTGTGAATGCTGTGAGATATAGAAGTTGAGCCAAGCTTTTTATTCTTTCTCCCTAGTTTCGCTTTTAAAATAAGTAAGATCATTTCGCCTGTTGACGAGCGCCAAGCCAACGATTTTTGTGGTAAAAAAGTAAAATTTTAAAACTCGAAATCATAAAAAAAATTGCCTTGGCCATTGAATTTGGTTCATGGCCAAGCCATTTTTTTTATGATTTCGAGTTTAAAAATGTTACTTTTTTACCACAAAAATCGTTGGCTTGGCGCTCGTCAACAGGCGAAATGATCTTACTTATTTTAAAAGCGAAACTAGGGAGAAAGAATAAAAAGCTTGGCTCAACTTCTATATCTCACAGCATTCACAGCCGGACTTTTTGAAGGAGTAGCTTGGCTGCCGTTTTTTTTTTACAAATTTTTGTATTTGTTGGATTTTTACTACTTCAATTTTTACAACATTTGATATTATGTACTTAATTCAAATAAAAAGTGTATTTATAATTTTGCTAAATTAGTTATCAACCTATGTACATTTTATTAACAATTACGTTATAAACCTATAATGTGGATATTTTTTTATTACAGTTCATTTGCTATGGCGTCAGCAGATTTGAATGTGTTGACTGCGAGAAAGTGTTCGCCCAAAAGACGAATTTTAATCGACATCGTCGAAATGTTCATTCAACTTCATCCTATTGCTAAAGTGTAGCATTTGCGATTCTAACATTTAAGCGAGCTGATCACTTAGCACGTCACATGAAGATCATAACACATCTGGAATTTGCTGTGAAACCTGTTTAAAGACATTTTCGCGTCAGATGCTTTAAAGAGCACATGAAAACACCTTGCAAGAAAACTCCAGTTGGTGTCGAAGCAGCAGATCAGGAAGTGCTTGAAAAGAACAATGTGTGTAAAGACCCTTGTGAATTTAATAGTTCATTGAATAGAAAGTGTAAAGAGTTATAAATTTAAAAACAATGACAATACGATCAATCATTTATCATTCAAAGACAGTCTGACCGAAACTATTAAACGACAATTATCTGAAGAACTTCGTGAAATGAAAAGTGTAAAGTGGTATGTTGCGTTACTAGTGAGATTTACTCGTGATGATAGTGGGGGTAATACTGTAAAATCAACGCCATGTTTAGAAGTAAGTGTAGTGTACTGTTAGGTGAACATGAGATTGAGCAACAAGTGAACGAGATGATGGAATTATTAACAAACGAAGTTGGGAGTTCCACTGTGAAGGAAGTGGGTGGAATGAAGACAAAGTGGAATATCTCAAAACTAAAAGTTGGCAAATATGCTCCGCTTGCAGCTTCGAGTTACATTGAGCTGCCAATGAACTAAGAAACCAAAAAAGCGATAATAAACATTAAAAAATGAAGATGAACGTTGCTTTCTATGGTGTGTATTAGCTGCAATTCACCCGGCCAGTGATAATGGGGAACGTGTAAAAAAATATGTTGAATGGGAAAATGAACTTAACATGAATGGGATTGATTATTTAGTTTCAGTCAAACATTTTGATAAATTTGAAAAACAAAATAACATCTCTGTAAACGTGTATGGGTATGAAGAAGAAGTTTTCCCACTACGTATTACAAAACAAAGCTGTGCAAGGCATGTAGATTTACTTTACATAACTGAGGGGGAGAAAAAACATTATTGCCTCATTAAAAACTTCAATCGGTTAATGGGATCACTGAGCAAGCATCATGCACAGAAATTTTACTGTCATTATTGCTTACATCGCTTTTCATCAAAGCATTTACTCGATGAACATGAACCTCGATGTGCTGTCAATGAACCACAAAAAATTGTCATGCCTAAAGAAGAGGATAAATGGATGGAATTTAAAAATCATCAACTTGCATTAAAAGTGCCGAATGTCATTTATGCAGATTTTGAGAGCTATATCAAACCAGTCGAAGGGTGTGAAGAAAATCCCAATACTTCGCATACAACGGAAATTGCTCAACATGTACCATCTGGGTTTGCGTATGTGGTTGTCGATTCTAATGGAAAATGTGTAAAAGAACCTGTCTTTGTACCGAGGAGAAAATGTTGTTGATACATTTTTAGATTGTATGCTAAAAGAAGAAGAAGGTTAAGTGATATTAAAAAATTACGTTGTTGCCAATGAAGTTAAGTTTGAATGAGGAGGCAATGTTTCATGCATCGAAGCAATGCCATATTTGCAAAAAGTCTTTGGATAATGAGCGAGTGAGGGATCACTGTCATATTACCGGAACATTTGGGAGGTGCCGAGCATAACTCTTGTAATTTAAATTACAAATTTACAAGCAAAGTTCCTGTTATTTTACATAATCTACGAAATTATGATTCTCATTTGATAATGCAAGGTATGGGAAAAATTGAAAATAGAAAAATAACCTGCATACCAAACAATATGGAGAAGTACATATCATTTTCTATTGGCAACTTGCAGTTTATTGATAGTTTACAGTTCCTGAATGCCTCATTAGAGCAATTAGTAGAAAATCTGAAGGAGTCTGGTAACAATGAACACTTTGTTATTATGAAACAAATCTTCAATGATGCTAGGATGTCTTTGCTTTTGAGAAAAGGTGTGTTTCCATATGAGTATATGAATTGCAGTACAAAAATGAATGAAACTAGTTTACCACCAATAGAAGCATTTTACAGCAGTTTGGCACAAGACACTATAACAGCAGAGGACTATGAGCATGCGCAAAGAGTATGGAATGCTTTCGAAATTAAAAACATTGGCGAATATCAAGACTTGTACGTACAGACTGATGTTTTGTTATTGGCTGACGTTTTTGAAAACTTCAGGACATTAGCTTTAAAAGACTATGAAATAGATCCTGCTCACTTGTATACTGCTCCAGGTTTCGCATGGCAGGCATGTCTAAAAATGACTGGCGTGAAACTTGAACTATTAACCGATGTGGACATGCATATTTTCATTGAAAGTGGTATACGCGGTGGGGTGTCAATGATATCCAAAAGACATTCTGTTGCAAACAACAAGTACATGGAGGATTATAACAAACACGAGGAGAGTAAATACATTATGTACTGGGATTGTAATAATTTGTATGGAACCTCTATGATTGAAAAACTCCCAATCAGTGATTTTCGTTGGTTGGACGAAAACGAAATCGCTCTTCTCGATGTAGAAAAGGTAGATGTTGAAAGTGACAAGGGTTATATTCTTGAAGTGGATTTAGAGTATCCTGAAAAATTGCATCAAATGCATAACTGCTATCCCCTTGCACCAGAACGGATGGAAATCGAAGGTGAATTGTTATCTCCGTTTTCACAAAATTTAAATTCAAAACTGAATATTACAACTACTGGTAAAATTACAAAACTGGTGCCAAATTTGCAAAATAAAGAAAAATACGTGATCCATTATAGAAATCTAAAGCAGTATATTGGATATGGAATGAAGCTGACAAAAATACATAGAGTGGTTGAGTTCACGCAGAGTAATTGGTTGAAACCTTTTATAGACTTAAATACCGAAAAGAGAAAACACGCAACAAATGAATTTGGCAAAAATTACTATAAATTAATGAACAATGCAATTTACGGCAAGTCCCTCGAGTGTCTAAGGAAGAGAGTTAATGTTGATTTAGTTACTACTGAAAAGAAGGCACAGAAATTAATTGCATCGCCAGCATTTGAGGGGTTCACCATATTTGCAAATAATCTAGTTGCAGTTAAATCAATAAAGAAAACGCTCTTGTTAAACAGGCCAATATATGCCGGCTTTTCTATTTTAGAGTTAAGCAAAACTTTCATGTATGACTTTCATTATTCGTTCATAAATCCGAAGTATGGGCAAGATGCAAGCCTCCTTTTCACCGATACTGATTCTTTGTGTTATGAAATAAAACTAAAGATGTGTATTGCGATGTTGCAGAACATGCCAATCTGTTTGACACTTCAAATTATCCACCAAATCATGTTTTATTTGACACAACAAATAATAAATGTTTGGGTAAAATGAAGGACGAAATGGGAGGGAGTTTGATAAAAGAGTTTATTGGTTTGAGGCCAAAAAAGTATTCACTATTGAATGCCAGTGGTGAAGAAAAGAAAGTTGCAAAGGGTGTAGTGAGACAAACAATTAAAAAGAAAATACGTCATGATCATTATAAGAAATGTTTATTAAACAGTGTAATAATAAGTGAGGAAATGTATACTATAAGACAGTATAAACATGAAGTGTACACCATTAAGCAGAGAAAGATTGCTTTGTCGCCTGCTGACGATAAACGATATTTATTAGACGATGGTGTTCAAACACTTGCATATGGGCATATTGGGATAAAGGAAATGATGAAGAAAAAAACTGTATCTTAAAATGTATATATTATTGTGGCTACGTGTACTTATGTGATTTGTTTAATAAATTACTAGATTTGTTATAACCATGATTAAGTCTTGACTTTTAAAATTATTTACCCTAGTTATAGCATAATTCCCTATCCTTCATCTTCACACACACAATGCATGTCTTGTCACGTCTTCGTATGAAAACGTCACCTCAGCTTGAAACAAGTCTCAACAGGTTTGCATGGGCGTCATCATGGTAGGTTTCTATTTAGGAGCAAAAGAATTCCTTAGTTCCAACATTCACTACTAGATCGCGCAGCACGTAGCGTCCGTGCATGCTGCAGCGTGTATATAGATAGCACAATAAACTCATGTCTTCATCTGTGTCCTGGTAGCCGCCTTGTTAGCGTGTAGGAGTTTGGTGCAGCGGGCCGGGGTTCGAGTACACCTTCATCCGATTTTTTTCAAAAATGTATTTACTTAAATATATTACATCTAATTTAAAAATTGTTGGTTGAAAAGGTTGAAGAGGTCATACTCTAGTGTAGCGTTCACTACGTAGAAATTTAAAACCTAAAATTATTAATTAAAAAAATTGGCTAAGTTTAGGTTAAAGTGATCACACTCTTGTGTAACATTTGCCATCTTGAAAAAAATCAAACTTGGGTTTAGTTAGGTTAAAGCGGTCACACTCTAGTGTAGCATCCACCATCTTGAAATTAAAAATTATAATTAAAAAATTAAAAATTAATAATTAAAAATAAATAATTAAAATATTTTAAATAAAAATAATAATACAAAAAAAAATAATTAAAAAGATCCTCCACCTGTGTGTGGGGGATTCTCCATAAGAGCCCATGTTAAATCGAGATCCTCCACTGCCCCAGAACGCCCCTTTTCCCCCTACTAGCAAAAGAATTCCTTAGTTCCAATATTCACTACTAGATCGCGCAGCACGTAGCGTCCGTGCATGCTGCAGCGTGCATATAGATAGCACAATAAACTCATCCCATCATCTGTGTCCTGGCAGCCACCTTGTTAGCGTGTTGAAGTTTTAGCGCAGCCGGCCGGGGTTTTGAGTACAGCTTCATCCGACTTTTTTTCAAAAATGTATTTTTCTTAAATATATTCCATCTAATTTAAAAATTGTTGGTTGAAAAGGTTGAAGAGGTCATACTCTAGTGTAGCGTTCACTACGTAGAAATTTAAAACCTAAAATTATTAATTAAAAAATTGGCTAAGTTTAGGTTAAAGTGATCACACTCTTGTGTAACATTTGCCATCTTGGAAAGGTTAAGTTAGGTTAAAGTGATCACCCTCTTGTGTAGCATCCGCCATCTTGAAATTAAAAATTATAATTAAAAAATTAAAAATTAATAATTAAAAATAAATAATTAAAATATTTTAAATAAAAATAATAATACAAAAAAAAAATAATTAAAAAGATCCTCCACCTGTGTGTGGGGGATTCTCCATAAGAGCCCATGTTAAATCGAGATCCTCCACTGAGCCAGAACCCCCCTTTTCCCCCTACTAGTAACATTCTGTATCATAGAGTAGATTATGCACAACTTTGTAAAGATGCTAACCTTTTGACATAAGAAAACCGAAGGAACTGTTCTGACATGGTTTACCTTTACAAAATTGTAAATAATTGGATGAGGTAGCGACGAAGCGAAGATTTCATTTCACTACACTGGAGAAAAAAATCTGGAATGTTTTTTTTTTTGTATTTTTATGTGTCTGTTAACACGATTCCGGCTAAACCGACTTTCCGATTGCGATATAAATTTAATGGAGGCCTTCGAAATCTCTGAACTTAGAACTGCCACGTTTTTGAGCGCAATCGGGAAATTTTGTTCTCATAAAAAACGCAATTTTGTGATTTTTTCGATTTTTTCAAAATTTCTTCGACTTACAACACCTACATGCTTTATCCGACTGTAATGTTTTTTTCACAGAACCTTAACTTTATGAATTTAGATATTCGTGTGAAATTTGAGCGTTATCGAAAAATTATTTCTCATGAAAATCGAAATTTTACGTTTTTTCTTCTTTTTTAAAACAGTTCTTTGACTTATAACACCTACATGCTTTATCCTATTGTGATGATTTTTTCACAGAACCCTAATTTCATGAATTAATATATTCGTGTTAAATTTGAGCGCAATAGAATAATTATTTCTTATGAAAATTGCAATTTCACGATTTTTTTCTTTTTTAAAAATTACGATTAATTAAAAAATTTAAGTTAATTTTTTATTTAATTAAATTTAATTTAAAAATATCTTCGACTAAGTAATGTTTTTTTTACAGAACAACAGAAAATCCGCGTAACACATAGCAGCTCAATGCACCAATAACGCTCATCCAACAACGCGGTGGGACTTAAGCGTTTTCCTAGTTTAACAAACACTAGTTCAATTCTTGGCAAATTTAATTTTCATATACCTCCCAAACATACACGCCTTCACAAAACTTTTCAACCAGCCGTAAGTCATCTCGACCTCCATAAAAATTCATGCATCAACAGATTACAGCATTCTTTAAATATGTTAAAACCTCTTGAAGGAACAGACTTTGATCTCTACTCTCAAAATATTTTTTAATTTAAATCTGTGATCACTCAAGCTTTAGGATATTAACGTAATTTACTCACTAGCTTATTTCCATTAGTCTCTTCTTTCATATAAATTGTTCTCTACTTCTATCTCTTTCAAGAATATCTCTAATTCATTTTCATTGTAAATAATTTTGATAGTTTCACATTTAAATTGATAATTTCAAATGTTTAATGAGTTAAATGTATTATTTTGTGTATATTGTATATTTTAATGTCTATAAGTATGTTTTCTATCCATAAGGTTATGCTATGATTTGCACTTGTGGAGTATTTGTACTCTGTTGTAATATGCATCTTATAAATAAAAAAATAAGTCAAAGAATGTTTTTAAAAATCGAAAAAAATCGTAAAATTGTGATTGTTATGAGAAATAATTTTTCGATTGCGCTCAAAAACGTGGCAGTTCTAAGTCTAGAGATTTCGAAGGCCTCCATAAAATTTCATTGCAATTAGAGTATCGGTTTAGCCGAAATCGTGTTAACAAACCGACAATAATACAAAAAATATATATAGAGAAAAAGGGAAAACAAAACATTCCGGATTTTTTTATTCAGTGTAGTGAAATGGAATCTTCGCTACGCTCATCCAACAACTACAGTATCTGCGATTTGTTATGATATTTTGGTCCCTTTTCTATAAAATATAAATTTTATTATGCTTTGTATTAAACGCACTTAACTCTTTCGGATCCTGTGGCCTCAATATGTGTACATCAACTTTTTGATAAAAATATGGGTAAACAATAGAGATTTTGAATTATACCCACAATTTTTTTTGTAATAAAAATATATATTTTTCCCCAGGCTAATGGTACAAACGGTAGCCTTTTTTATTTTTCCACCATAAAACAGTTATTTCGTCATGTTTTAGCTGCACTCAGACTGTAACTATCTGCGATCTAGAAACGCAAAAAATGAACGTGAAGTGGACCATTTTAGTAAATTTTAACCTATACAGGCAAACATTTTCGTTTTACCAAAGTGACTGTCGAATTGTATATGTGTAAGTGCATATTTACTACGGAAATTCTGGGATTAATATTTAACTCACATTGGTTCCCCCCCCCCCTTCTCGCTGCCCACCCCTCGCTGCCCCCCCGGACCAAACTTGGGGGGGGGCATTGCCCCCCTGATCTCCCCCCAAGTCTTACGCCGCTGGTTGCCACTCGAACGCCGAAGTTAACCTCGGGCGTGGTCAGGGCCCAGGGGGAGAGTGCGTGAACGCTCTGCCCTGAAATACACGTATATAGTGGCCTCAACGAAAGCAAGCAAATACTCGAATTGTTTTCCCAGCAACATAACAACTTTGTCTACTCTATTCATTCACGGTAGCTCGGCGTGGATTTTGCACACAGAAGAGCTCTGTGATCTAGCACATATATTTTTGCTTGCGTTGGTAAGAGATATTTCTATTTCATACACAAAGGCGACATTCCATTTACCGCGCATTAATACAACCCCCACCACTACAAAGCAGCTACTAGCAAGCAAGCAGCTACTACTAGTAGTAGTAGTAGTAGCAGTAGGAGTAGTAGGAGTAGTAGCACATAGTATACCGCTGGCTAGAGCAGATGGAGAGTTAGAGAGCTAGTGCAATGGCTTCGTTCTCCTCGAGGCCTGCTTGGCAGTCTGGGTTAGTGGAGGAACCTTTATGACTGTCAAGGTGACACCGTGCTTTCGGATGGGACGTAAAGCCGTTGGTTAATTGGGTAGTTTTCGAAAGGAGAGGCTACGTGCCGGTACCGGGTTTCTCCCCTCCCTTATAAGATTCATCCATCATCCTCATCTATCACCATCTCATCGTCGCAAATAGCCTTACAGCATTCATATGAGACGTCAAGCAAAACTTATCAATCAATCTATCAAAATACACATCAGCAAAAAAAAGACAATTCTGGTTTGTCCCGGAAATGTGATAAATCGCTAGTATTGCAGGTATTTGAGGTACACAAAATCCAAAACATGTAACAACATTCTAACAAAAATACAGTTCTATAGGTATGGACTTCTCATTTCGTCAGTTTGACCATTTGATCACCAATTGCGCAATTAGAAGTAGCCTACATTATTTCTACTTATATTTCCTCATATTTATTCATAAATCTAATCTCAATGGAAAGCTAATCAAGTTGGCAAAGTGAAAAACACGCCATTTCTGTGAAAATGCTTACGCTAACAAATCAGGCGTGCGTTGCTTCGGACGTGTGGGAACCAAGCTGAAAGAAGATGTACTATGCCGGTATACTGCTATGGGCGTTACCTTTGAAACCGACCTATTCTACTGGTCAAATTTTCAGCCAATTAGATGAGACAAATATATTCTATTTATCAATAATTATTGGGAAAATACGATTTTATTATCGTCTCATAGGAACTAAATTCTCATGGGAACTAAATATTTGTTGTTTAATTAAAATATAACAGATTTAATCGCGTCTGCTCGATTTGGAGCCCATGAGAATTTAGTTCCCATGAGACGATAATATTATGATATATTAAATATTGATAATATATAAAATATATTTTTAAATTATTTGTTTAGTTCCCATGAGATTTGGTTCAATTGGGATTTGGATCATTTGGGATTTGGATCCCATGAAACAATCCCGTTTGATCCACAAGGGGAGAGTCTCACGAGATCCAAATCCTAAATGATCCAAATCTCACGGGATCCAAATAAGCTTGTTTTAAAATTATATTTTAATTATTAATTTTTTCTGTCTCGCGGGAACTAAATCCTAAATGAAACAATTCTCACGGGATCCAAATTATCGTTTGGATCCCATGAGATTTGGATCAAATGGGATTTGGATCCCATGAGACAAATATATTCTATTTATTTGGATCCCATGAGACAAATTTATTCCATTTATTTGGATCATATGAGACAATTAAATTCGATTTATTTGGATCCCATGAGACAAATATATTCTATTTATTAATAATTAGCTAGAAAATACGATTTTATTATCGTCTCATGGGAACTAAATTCACGGTCATTGCAGTTGGCTCCACCCTCTACCTTAGCGCGCCTTATGTGTATACACTATTGTCTACGTGAAAATTCACCAGATCTGTTGGCGGAAAAATATTGCAAATTCCGTTACCAGCGCGAAATTTGGCATGGAGATAGATATAATAATATCAGAATTAAAAATAAGCCGGGAGGCATATACATGCTTCACTCTTAACATCCCCTAAATCACCCCCTAAAATTGAAATAATTCATAGCTCGAACCCGAAATATTATTTGATTCAAATTATTAATTCAAATTATGTATTGATGTGTTTTCATCCAATCGACCCATATCTCCCCAACTAAATTTATTCAACCCCCACCCCTATAATAGTGTATATTATTATAACCTTGATATCCAGCACTCGCCCGTGAGGCACCTTGAACAATCAACATGAAATTTGGCACGAAGGTTCATTGCTCTATTGTCTAATGTTCTCAGGAATGTGAATTCTGTATTAGATAAATAAAGAATAATAATAATAATAATAATCTGAAAAATATAATCCGCCGGGAGACAAGCGATATTTCACACCTTTTGTTCCTACCATCCTTAACATTGAAAACTGTAAGGTTTTATTAGATGAGCGAAGCGAAGATTCCATTTCACTACACTGGAGAAAAAAATCCGGAATGTTTTTTCTTTTTTTTTTGTATTTTTGTCTGTCTGTTAGCACTATTCCGGCTAAACCGATACTCGAATGGCGATGAAATTTTCTGGAGGCCTTTGAAATCTTTAAACTTAGAACTGCCACTTTTTTGTAGCGCAATCAAAAAATTATTTCTCGTGAAAATCGCAATTTTATAATTTTTTTTCGATTTTTGAAAACTTTCTTCGACTTATAACACCTTCATGCTTTATTCGATTGTGATGAGATTTTTAAAGAACCTAAATTTTATGAATTCATATATTCGTGTAAAATTTGAGCGCAATCGAAAAATTATTTCTTATGAAAGTCGCAATTTTACGTTTTTTTTTTAATTTTAAAACATTTCTTCGACTTATAACACCTACATGCTTTATCCGATTGTAATTGAGCGAGCGTCTCCACTTGACTCTTATGGCTGGAATGTCTGTTTTTTTTCTCTCTCTGTTACTGCTTCGGTACAGGTCGCACTGTTTCTCTGATAGACCTGAAATTTGGCACACATGTACATACACCCTTTGCGGGTTTCTTTATAGTTTTTGAACAAAATCCGATCGTTGGTTATAAAAAATAAAAATAAAATTTAAAAAATAAATGTTCCTCTCGTTATGAAATTTTGCAGGGTCAATAAGTACACTATTCTCTCCTATTTTACAAATTTTTAGCTTAAAGGGGCTAAAAACCCCAAAAAATATTTTTAACCACGTGATCTATAGCACAATACTACACTTAAATGACCGCTTAAAAATTATATCTTGTAACTGTGATTTAACACGAATTTTTTAATTTTTTGATCCAGAAATTGGCGAAAATTGGTGTTTTGGAAAATTTCCTAAATCGGCTTTAACCTGCTTTTTTTTGGTCCACATAGATACTAGAGCATAGTACCAATCTAAAATGCCCCTTTATAACATCGTGTCTTGAAACTGTGCCCAAATATACCCTCAAACACGCAAAAATATGCATTCCAAAATCACACCCCATCTTGGTAATCAGCATATTTTGACCGAACTACTTGCCCAAATCACAAAACAAAATATAGAGAATTTACAGAAAAGGCTGTCGAGTACGTCAATAATGGCCAATATTTTTTGGATCAAAAATCCTCCAAGGTCACGGGGCATAAAGATCGTCCCCATGTTATTTCTTATGGGAGATTTTTGCCAATGGGACCTGGCTCGAAAAATGTCATGTTTGACAATTTTTTGGGAGGTCATGGTGGCCCCAATAATTTTTCTGTTTATTGCTAAATTCATTACTAGTTAGCCTGAATGAAATATATTTTTTGAGTTTAGCGGTTTAAATACCCCTTTAATCGGTCAATACCTTAAATACTTATTGGTATGTAACATTATGGGAATGTCATACTCGGGTCGTGTTGCACGTACCGGTGCTCGCTTAACAACGCGACGGGACTTGAGCGTTTTCCTAGTTATTTTTTTACAGAACCTTAATGTTATGAATTACTTTATTGGTGTGAAATTTGAGCGCAATCGAAAAATAATTTCTCATGAAAATCGCATTTTTTAAAAATATTTCTTTGACTTATAACTCCTACATGCTTTATCCTCTGGTAATGATTTTTTTACAGAACCTTAATTTTATGAATTTATATATTGGTGTGAAATTTTAGCGCAATTGAATATGAATTTCTCATGAAACAAGCAATTTTACGCTTTTTTCGTTTAAAAAAAATTACGCTTATCCAACACTGCGCCTGAAAAAGCAATTGCGAAGCTTCCTAGTTTTATAGTAAGTAAGTATTAGTAAGTTAGTATTTTTTATTCATTGGATTTTGACATTTGTCATCGATTTGTCGACCCGTACCTTTATTATTTGTCGACATCGACAACATTTGACATGATTCGGACATTTTGAATAGGTATTACAAATGTTAATTAAAATTATGTGTCAATCTGTTACAGTCCAATCAACAAAACATTTATTCCAAAGCCCGGATTTTTCCACCGACACCCCTTATAATTATACTTATAGTGACAAACACTGTAAAGTAAGTTACAAGCATGAAATTTGGCATTGGATTTGACGTAAAGCCGTTGGTACATTTGGTAATTTTCGAAAGAACAGGCTACGTGCCGGTACCGGGCTTCTCCACTCCCTACTAAGATTCATTCTTCATCCTCATCTTTCACCACTCAACGTCGCGAATAGCCTTAGAGCATTCATAAGAGACATTAAGCAATACATATCAATCTATCAAACTAGGAAACGCTCAGTTGGACGCGTTGATAAGCGAGCACGTGCTATAGCTAGACCCACATTGCACATTTTTTTAATTTTAAAATTTGCGGCGTTCGCTGTCCACGGGGTCAAGTTTCCAATATTATTTATTATTGCCAAGGTATTTGGGTAAACCCGTGGGTAAACCTTTACTTTGTGGATAAAATCCACCGGCGTCTAGAGGACCTTGGCATCATTTCTTTGGGAAAACTATTTAAACTCTTTAATAACAAATAATACACTGCTTCCTCGATAGTATTTTGATTACTTCTAGGTGGCAGTGCATAGTGGCCAGCAAACTCGTGCGACTTTTCGTTGCCATGGTAACGTTACTTTTACTAAAATGTAATTTCCATCAACACTACTTATCGGATCAAAATAAAATTAACATATTGGTGACCGGACGGACATTCTAAATGATTTGGCCACCTCAGATTTTGTCACCGTTTAGTTTAAAAAAAACATTGATTAACTTTAACGTAACTTTGTAACTTTTTGAACGATTTTGCCACAAAACTATTGGCATTCAATCCAGATAGAAGCTTGCGGATGGTTCAAATTTCAACTCAATCCGAGTCTCCGTTCGAACGTAATGGCGAGACATACAAACTCGTTGCCATGGTAACGTTACTTTTGTTTAAATGTAATTTCCATCAACACTACTTATCGGATCAAAATAAAATTAACATATTCGTGACCGGACGGACATTCTTAATGATTTGGCCACCTCAGATTTTGTCGCCGTTTACTTTGAAAAAAAAACTTTCGATTAACTTTAATGTAACTTTTTAACTTTTTGAACGATTTTGCCACGAAACTAATGGCATTCAATCGAGAACGAAGCTTGCGGATGGTCAAAATTTCAACTCGATCCGAGCCTCTGTTCGAACATTATGGCGAGACATACAAACAAACAATAACAAAAAAGAGTGACTATTTTTTCCGGCAGAGTCAAATGGAAACGCTCGCTTCGCTCGCTTGATTACACATCTGCAAAAAACCCATCTAAAACAATAAAATTCTGGTTTGTCCAGGAAATGTGATATATCGCTAGTATTGCAGGTATTGGAGGTACACAAAATCCAAAATATGCACTTCTTATTTCGTCAGTTGGACCACCAATTAGAAGTACATTATTTGTACTTTTATTTCCTCATATGTTTTCATTAATTTCATCCCAATGAAAATCTATCGTGTAAGCAAAGTGAAAAATACGCACGCAAACAAATCAGGCGTGCGTTGCTTCGGACGTGTGGGAACCAAGGTGATAGCAGATGTAGTATACCGGTATAGCTGCTGCTATGGGCGTTACCTTTGAAACCGAGCTATTCTACTGGTCAAATTTTCAGCGTATTAGATGAGACAAATATATTCTTTTTATTCATAATTATTGGGAAAATACGATTTTATTATCGTCTCATAGGAACTAAATTCTCACGGGAACTAAATATTTGTTATTTAATTAAAATATTACAGATATATTCGCGTCTGCTCGATTTGGAGCCCATGAGAATTTAGTTCCCATGAGACGATAATATTATGATATAATAACATATTAAAACCATATATAATATATTTAAAAATTATTTATTTAGTTCCCATGAGATTTGGATCAATTGGGATTTGGATCATTTGGGATTTGGATCTCATGAAACCATCCCTTATTATTATTATTATTATTATTATTATTATTATTATTATTATTATTATTATTATTATTATTATTATTATTATTATTATTATTATTATTATTATTATTATTATTATTATCAAAACATAAACTTTAAATTTCCTTAAAATACTAAAAAAAGATATTTGTATAATTAAAATAAAATAAATTAAATATTCAGTTGGTCATAAAGATTATAAAAAAATATATACAATGCCAATTTCCTAAGACCAGCTTATTCAAACCTAAGTCAAACAAGGCCATTGATTACGAAAATATCAGCAAAGCAATGAGCAATTCAATGTTTATAAGCCTCATATAGAGAATGTATTACCACCAAGAAGGTTTTTAATTTGTTTTCCTTTTACAAAAAGAATTGATTTTATACATATAAATTTTAATTTATTGTCGTCGGGCGATTAGCTGGACGAGAAGTGCATGACGGTGAGGATGACGATTAGCCCAATGTTAAGAAAATTTGGATGAGCCGAGAAAACGGGAATTATGTGATAATAAACATAATAATATTTTATTAGGCCAAAATAATGGCAAATGACATAACCACAGCGATTTCTCTGCATGTAGTTGGCGACTTGTTGGAATGTTCACAATATCTGTAGCACATCGAGTGTGGCAATACAGTCATGATAGTTTGCAACACCACAGAACATAATAATATAATGAAAACGGTACAAAAGTATTAATCAAATTAAAATATTTATAATTGCAATTCTCCATGTATGTGCTTGCGTTTAAAATGACGCCGTAAATTAGATTTGTCTGTGGCACGATAGGAACACTTTGTACACGGGAACTGCGGCTCCTTCCCGCACTCGTGTTTGGAGTGGCTATACAAGCTTGACACGAGTCGAAACATTTTGCCACAAGCTTGACACTGAGGTTGTTGTTTGTCATCGCATTCGTACTAAATATGACGGGATAGAATGTTTTTCATTGAGAATATCTTGCTACACTTCGGACACTTGTAGACTCCTTGCGTCCACAGTCGTGTGTAACGTGCCTGTTTAGAAGTTGTTTCATCGAGAATGTCTTGCTACACTTCAGACACTTGTAACGCTCCTTGCGTCCACAGTCGTGCTTCTGGTGGTACGTAAGATAATTTTTCTCCTTGTATGAACGAGGACAGTCTTGACACTGATGTCTTTCAGAGCCTGGTTTACTATCAGGGACAAGGCGCCATTCCTGCTCGGCATCTGTAAAATTATAATTACTAGGAAAATGCTAAAGTCCCGCCGCGTTGATGGATGAGCTTTTTTTTAAGTTTTTGGTTTGCGTGGGATATCTTTACTTTTGCAAGTGCTTTGCTTTGCTGCCTATGCATTGTAGGTGATTGTTGTCAAGTTTCTATTGTTTCTTGTCACTTGGTATTATATTTACCGTAAAAACTTCGAACAATTTTAATTCAATAGATTGACGTTGGACAATTAACACAATGATAAATGTATAGGTTGTGCATGACATGACTGGTTAGAGTATGTTTAATAATCGAGAATGTCTTGCTACACTTCGGACACTTGTACGGCTCCTTGCGTCCACAGTCGTGCTTCTGGTGGTACGTGAGATCCTTTTCTCATTGTATGAACGAGGACAGTCTTGACACTCAGGTCTTTTACAAGAACAGGACGCAATTCCTGCTCAGTAGTACCTGTAAAATTAGAATTAGAATTGAGAGTTAATTTGAAAAGATACTTTGAGCTTCTATAAGAATAATATAAATTAATACTATACCCAAACATAATCGCCACATATCCAGTATCAAGCATGATCCCCTTGCTCCAAGGTACAAGGCTGTCTTCGAGCAGCATCCCCTGATCGAAGACAGCCTTGTACCTTGGAGCAACTCTGGACTCTCGACTCACCTGGAGGCAGCACATTTGCAACACTCAACAACGCGCTGTTCGAAAAAATTCTGCATTAGCACCACTACTACAGTCAACAAATATATCACGTTTAGACAGACTCATGATATACCCACAAATTATTCGGCCTTCCATCACATACGCTTGCCCCATCTGGGCTGGCGCTGCTCAGTCCAGTATGAACTCCCTCCAACCACTACAAAACCGAGTGTTAAGAACCGTTACACATTCTCCGAAATCAACACCAATTCACTGGCTTCACAAGGATATCGGATTCCCCATGCCCCAAGAGCATATTACTTCCATCTTCCGTAAATTCTACCGTAGGCCTACCCTTAGAACACACTACCATCCTGAGGTTCGCTCCCTGTGTCGATTTTATCCGACCAGCCGCGACCGTCATCCAAGACCAATCGCCAACATTGGAACCAGTGCATCATTCCCTCCAAATGCGAAGAAACGTACAATTAACCGCTCCTATGCTGACTCCAAATCTCCCCCATTAAACCCTGCCAAGAAAAAGCGGGTCTAAGGGTCCAGTCAACCCAAACGTAGGCTTAGGCCGAATGGTTCGCCCTGGAAACGACCGGTTCCCGACGGTCCTGACTCTCCTGGTAGGTATCGTCCCAACAATACCCTCGATCCCTTCCAATCTTCTCTCTTTGTCTTGCTCATCCCATGCAAAGCACACTTGCGAGTGAGCGATTTCTCAGCAAAGGAACAGCCACCATTCCCTCCCCTTTCCCCCTACTTCCCCTCCCCTACCCAGTCCTCCCCACCACCACAACTCAATCTCTTCGTGAAAAAGAGTTTTCTCCCCAAAGACACAACCCCATCCTTTCAAAAAAGCCAATAGGCTCGGTGTGAAAATATAGCATGCACAAAAGTAAAATAAGTGTAATGCATTCGACATAAGGTAAGGTATCCCCTCGCCAAAAACATATATTATATTTTTTCAATCAAAAGCATAATAAAAATATAATTCAATAAATCAAAATCAAGGTGAATAGCGATAGTGGAATATATTAAATAACAGAACAAAAAACTCTGACGGAGTTTTTAGTGGATGCTTTATATGAAGTTAGGAAAGAAAATAACAAACAACACAGCCTAAATGGTATTTTTATTTATAAGATACAAAACATGTTATATGATAAGATCAAGGCATGTGCCTTTATAATCTTCCATAACAAAGTAAACATAAAAATATTTTAGAATTATTTCCAGTCATTAATGTCTAAAATTTACAGCACCTAAGCATGACAGGGTTATGGAGGCATTTTTCCAGACAATACTGTGTCACCGCACTAATGAAAGAAATAGAGGTGTACGACATTTATCATAATAAATCATGAGTCAAGACTAAGTTGTTGTTATCCACACTCTCACCTGGAAACAATTAAACATGTGATAAAGTATTATCAAATTCGAACTCGCAACCTTCTCGTGGTTTGGCCCAAGGAGGTTCTACGTAGTTCTACTATGTAGAACCTCCTTGGTTTGGCCCCTGATTAGGGGATTTTTTCTCCCTGAAACTAATGGCGAGCTCTGAGTCGTCGTCGGAGAACTTTCCCCTTCCCTTTGACTACCTCCCCGATGGCGACGACAACACGGACGGATGATGACACAGACGGATACGACCACGACGTGGGGGAACCCCTGCCCTCCCCAAACGCTTGATGGCTGGTTCTGACCAGCACAGGCCTGTCCACCACTTGTCCCCCCGCGTCATCCCTTACGTCCCTTCCTTCGTCTCGATTAGCCAAGTTGAATACAATCAAACTAAGCGAACAGTGTACCTTCAAAATCAACAAAATAACACGACGGGTTAAAAGTCACAAAAGTCTTGGTAACAACGCAAATAAACATAGACACAAAAAAGTAATAAAGCTTTGAAACCCTCCGTAAATAAACAGTTCCAAACAGTCAATAAGTTCATGAAGTTTCATGACTCAGATCGTACCTTATAATACCGTTGAGTGACTAATATATCACTCAACGATAATACTTTATCAAAATAATGTGGGTGTAACAGGAGTAACATACTCATCTACGGTCGAGTTATAAATACGAACCTTCACAAAATCTACACATGGTCCTTTCTACGTTTACTCCCTGCTAAATTTGCGGATTATATACATATAAAGAACTTAGCCTTAAAGTTTTGGTAACAATATTATATTGGTTTAATGATAGGCCTATAGCTAATTCAAATTATTTTTTTGTGAAGGATTGATAAGTGTGGCGGTTGTTACAATATTTTTAAGTGTAAACTAGTGACTTGTACGGAATATTCCTTAATCGCAATGTGCAACACACGCACACACATTCTTCGAAAGAGAAAGATTTCGAAGACATGTAGCTACACCACACGTTACAAGATAATGTTCGAGTAAGATTTGATCAAAATGACAAATTCATAGACATAACCACTGACCCCTAGTTATAGAGGCAGTTACAGTTTCATACGCCTGAATGTCGGGCTTAAAAGGTAATATTCATTAACATTCAATATTCTCAGAGCACGAGAATATTCTGAGAATATTCTCTGAAAGATTATGCTCGGAGCATATTTGAGCATTTTCTTCCCAAAGTCTGCAATGCTAACAATTAGTAAAAACTTTAAAAATATATCATTTCCCACCTTTTTAACACTCTCCTGGCCACATTAAACCCCGGGGATCACAGAGACCCGCACAACGCATTAGAACGCTCTGGCCGGGAGAGGGTTTAAACCCCGGGGATCACAGAGACCCGCACAACGCATTAGAACGCTCTGGCCGGGAGAGGGTTAACACTCTCCAGGCCAGAGCGTTCTAATGCGTTGTGCGGGTCTCTGTGATCCCCGGGGTTTAATGTGGCCAGGAGAGTGTTAACCATTTCCCGGCCAGAGCGTTCTAATGCGTTGTGCGGGTCTCTGTGATCCCAGGGGGTTTAATGTGGCCAGGAGAGTGTTAAGAATGTTTATGAAGGCTATGGCCAATCTTTACTTTTTGTAGCAAGATAGGCACTTTGTGCTCTAGGCCTCTGGCTTCAACACAACAGTTGGCCAAGGTACACACACAATAATGTGTGTACAGTGAATAGGCGAATGATTTGTATTTATTTTTTAATGTAATACCCCGGTAAAAAATACTATACTTGTAGGCCTAGGCCTACTTAATTTCTTTTCAAGAATTATAATGCATAAGCCTTTTGTTATTTGAGTAAAGGCCTAGTTCTTGTTTTTTTGAATTATTATTCCCTAATTTCCTATATCGGAACACAATCACCAAGCTACAAACATATTCCAATTAGACTAGACAAGACCGAAACTTGTAACTCGCAAGTCGTAGCCCATTCAAAATTCACAATTCTTCAATCAGATTAAGAGAAAGTTCAAGGAACATGAAATATGGTACATAACAATTTCAAATAAATTGAAAAAAATATCTAATTGTGCTTGTAAGACAGTTTATTACGCAAATATGAAGTTTTTAGAATATGCTCGGAAAATGCTCGTGCTCGAGAATATTCTCCAAAAGAAAATGCTCGAGCATTTTACATCAATATCTACACGTATATGATAAATAATGTTGAACTTGATGTCCATACGATTGAATTCAAAGGATACATATTTGTTGTTTATCATGAAACCGAATCTAGAGTTGACGAGGCAGAAGAAGAATCTCGACTGATATCAAGTGCTCAGGCATATGACATGAACTAGCCTTCTGTGCACGGCAAGCTTATGATCATATAATTTTATTATTATCTAAACATTAGGTTTTGATTTCCCTATGATAATAAAAAGAGATGTTGTAGGACAAGTAGACGAGGTAAAAATATATTAAGTTGGCAAAAAAGATAATATAAATGAGCTACACCATCAAAGATTAAGAGGGAAGACAATTTCGTAAGACCAGCTTAGTCAGACCATAGTCGGACGAAGCCATTGATTACAGAAATAAATAATCAGCTATCTTAACAAAAATTCAAACTATGTTAGCTTCATAAAACAGGAGGTAATTTTCAGAAAGGGTTTTCCATATTTTTCCCTTTCACAAAACAAATTTGTGATAAGACACAATTGATTGTTGTCGGGCAATTAGCAAGATGGGAATCAACGGACAATTGAGTTGAGTTGCGACAGTGGGAATGGCTTTTCCATTGAAAAGCCAAGCAATTTTTTTATGAATTCGAGTTTAAAAATGTTACTTTTTTACCACAAAAATCGTTGGCTTGGCTGTCGTCAACAGGCAAAATGAATGATCTTACTTCTTTTCAAAGCGAAACTAGGTAGAAAAAATTTAAAAAGCTTCACTCAACTTTTATTGGATGAAGCGAAGCGAGCGGGATGCGAAGATTTCTTCTACTACACTGGAGAAAAAATCCGGAATGCTTTTTTTTTTTTTTTTCTCTTTTTGTATTTTTTGTGTTTTGTTAACACGATTCCAGCTAAACCGATACTCCAATTACGATGAAATGTTATGGAGGCCTTCAAATCTCTAAACTTAGAACTGCCACGTTTTTCAGCGCAATTGGAAAATTTTTTTCTCATTAAAATCGCAATTTTACGATTTTTTTCGATTTTTAAAAAAATTTTCTTCGACTTATAACACCTACATGCTTTATTCGATTTTAATGATTTTTTTCACAACACTTAATTTTATGAATTTAGGTATTCGTGTGAAAATTGAGAGCAATCGAAAAATTATTTCTCATGAAAATCGAAATTTTAAACGTTTTTTTTCTTTCTTTTTTAAAACAATTCTTTGATTTATAACACACATGCTTTATCCGACTGTAATGATTTTTTCACAGAACCTTAATTTTATGAATTTATATATTCGTGTAAAATTTGAGCAAAACAAATAATTATTTCTTCTAAAAATTGAAATTTTAAGATTTTTTTTTTTTTTTAAAAAATTACGATTAATTTAAAAAAAAAAAAGTTAGGCCTTTTTTTTTATAGAATTTAATTTAATTTTTTAAAAAAAATCTTCAACCAAGTAACGATTTTTTCACAGAACAACAGAAAATCCGCATAAACATGGCAGCTCCAAAGTACCAAATTTCGCTCATCACCAACGCGGCGGGACTTTAAACGTTTTCCTAGAATTATCTCACAGCATTCACTGCCGAAGACTTTTGAAGGAGAGCTTTTTTTTTTACATTTTTGTATTTGAGGGGATAATATTTTACGGCCTACCAATTAGGCCTATTTTTATAGTCCAATGAGGACAGGGTGTCAAACTGTCGATTCCAACATTTTCAAAATTTCCTCATCATCCAGAAACTCCACAACTCCATTCCTTTAAACCGAAATGGACTCAGCCGATGGATTCGATGGAATATTACTAGGAAAACGCTTAAGTCCCGCCGCGTTGTTGGATGAGCGTAATTGGTGCATTGAGCTGCCATGTGTTATGCGGAGTTTCTGTTGTTCTGTTAAAAAATTATTACTAAGTTCAAAATTTTTTCAAAATTAAATTGAATTAATTAAAAAATAAACTCATTTTTTTTTATTAATCATAATTTTTAAAAAAATATAAAAGTTTAAAAATTGCGATTTTTATAAGAAATAATTATTTAATTGCGCTTAAATTTCACACGAATGTATAAATTCCAAAAAACTAATGTTCTGTGAAAAAATCATTACAATAGGATAAAGCATGAAGGTGTTATAAGTCAAAAAGATGTTTTAAAAAAGACACAACCCGCAAAATTTAGATTTTCATGAAAAATAATTTTTCGATTGCGCTCAATGTTCACATGAATATCTTAATTCATAAAATTAAGGTTATGTGAAAAAAATAATTGAAATCGGATAAAGCATGTAGGATTTTATAAGTTGAAGATTTTTTTTTTTTAATCGAAAAAATCGTAAAATTGCGATTTTCATGAGAATTAATTTTTCGATTGCGGTTAAAAAACGTGGCAGTTCTAAGTTCAAAGATTTCAAAGGACTAAAACTAACTAAAAGTCTATCCTGGACTTGCTTGTATAATGACTTTTTAATCTAAGCTCAAATCTACTAGGGGCCCAAAATTAACTAAAACTTAACTATTCCCCTCAAGTTTTTTTTCTGACAGTGCTAGCTGACATAAAAACTAGTTTCTCTCCCCCCCCAAACCCCCTTTTTTGGGAAGCAAGAGCAGTTAGGGCCCAGTTGTTTTGCAGTAGGCCAATTTATATTTTTTTTTCTTGCAATATTTGATAAAATTATAATATTTTAAAAATGTAATTTGTAATGTTATTTTTATGTTGTGAGTCGTGTGTGCCACATACGTTAGCCTAGCCCACCACCACAAAAGTGTAGGGCCTGTCAGTTGGTAGAATATGTAGAATAATTATTAATTGCAACTTAAGTTCTTAGTCCTAGGCATGTCTTTTAGCTGAAATGCAATGCAATATGAACGAATATGAAAATCCAATGAATATGCAGAAGCATGTGCTTAATGAAGACAGTAACAATTCCTTACAGGGTTGTTAAAAAAACGGGTGTTATAGAAAAAGCCCAGACCGGGCGGGTTTTATCGAAAAAGCCGGGTTTAAATGGGTTTTATTTTGTTTAGGTGGGTTTTATTTTTTGTAATTTAAAAAATGCATGCATTTTTTTTAAAGCTCAAACAGGAAGTGAAATATTCCATAGCCTACTAGAATTTACCCATTTCTACTCCAAGCCAAGAGGTCAAATAGGTAGATATCAAAATGAACCAAAATGCTAAGTTTGGTCAAGTAGGCCTAGTGTGATTAAATTCAAATTTCATCAAAAAGTAGGCCTATATTATTTATTTATTTATTTAACGTCTATTCTATTCAGTTAAAAAACTGAGTAAAAAAGGAGGACAACGAAATAAATCTAATTACATAGATGCAGACAGAACCATGAACTACATTTCTAAGTTGGACTATTATAGGCCTATGGCTATGCCTACCTATGTCTTTTGACTTGGTCCTAAATCATACCATGTTTCCTTGATTCCTGATCCTATGTGAAATGTTTACAGAATTGTTAATTTGTACCATCATCTCTCATTTTAAAGAATTGGAGAATATTCCTGAAAAAACACAGCACTGGTTTTTTAAAAGTGAGTTTTATTGTGTAAAGCCCACCGGGTTTTACTGGGCTGGGGAGAATCGTAACAACCCTGATTCCTCAGGTTGGCTACTTTAAAAGATTAAACATACATTTACCTATTTACGGTAGGAGGATGGGTAACGGGGGGAAACAAAGTTTTTTTTTTGGTGAGGGAAAGGGTTTAAAATTTACATAAAACTTTTCAAAAATGCTTCGGGGCCTACCCCGTTATTTGTCAGCTAGAACCTGTTATGGGGGAAATTTATTTTTTATTTTAAATAAGCAGCGTTTATTTTTACTGGAAATTTTATACCTTTTGTAATCCATTTGTTTATGGGAAAAACCTTAAGTCCCCCGCGTTTTTGGATGAGCGTAATTGGGGGGCATTGAGTTGTTAAGTGTTTGCGGTTTTCTGTGTACTGAAAAAAAACAAAACCAAAGTTGTTTTTTTTTTAAATTAATTTAAATTAAAAAAAAAATTAATTTTAAAATTTTTAAATTTTTTTTAGAAATCGTAATTTTAAAAAAAAAAAAAAAAATTGTAAAATTTCAATTTTCAAAACAAAAAATTTTTCGATTGAGCTCAAATTTCACACGAATAAAAATTCATAAATTTAAAGGGTTCTGTAAAAAATCTTTCGATGGGGATAAAGCTTACGGTGCTATAACCCAAAAAAAAATTTCAAAAATAAAAAAAAAGTCCTAAATTGTTTTTTTTTTAAAAGAATTTATCTTTCGATAACGCTAAAAAATTCACAAAATATATAAATTCATAAATTTAAGGTTTGTGTGAAAAAATTATTAAATCGGCAAAGCAGCGGTGTTATAAATCGAAAAATTTTGTTAAAAAAATAAAAAAAAAACGTAAAATTGCGTTTTTCATGGAAAAAATTTTCCGATTGCGCAAAAAACCCGTGGCAGTTCTAAGTTCAGAATTTCAAAGGCCCTCCAAAAAATTTTCATCGCAATCGAAGTATCTTACCCGGGAATCGGGGGAAAAAACAGACAAAAACCCCCCCCCCCCCCCCCCAAAAAAAAAAAAAAGAAAAAAAAAAAAAAACATTCCGGAATTTTTTCTCCAGTGTAGTAAATGGAATCTTCGCTTGCTCGCTACGCTCATCCAACAATGAAATGTGGCCATAAAAATTTCCATTTTTAACATTCTCGTGGTTTGGCCCGTGATTAGGGGGTTCTTCCCCTAAACAAATGGCGGCTCTGGGCTCTGGGGGATCCCCTCCTTTGACTACCTCCCGGGGGCGACACAATGAAAACAGGGACGGATAAAATCGGGTGATGAACAAACGGAGACGACCTTTAGTGGGTACCCGGGCCCCCCCATACGCTTGGGGCTTTTCTGACAACCAGGCCTGTCCACCCCTTGTCCCCCCGCGTCCCCCGTTACGTCCCCCCTTCGTCTCGATTGACAAGGAAGTTACAAAAAATATGAACTTTGAGCAATATTCAATCCAATTGCTTTTTTTAAAATTTTTCTTGAACAACAACGTCAAATATTCTTTATCTTTTTTGAAAATATATTGTATTTGATTTGGGGTTTTGTCTTTTGGAAAATTTTCTCCCATTTCATATGCCCAAATGCGGTTGTTTACATTTACGTTGTTAATAATTCAGGCCGGAGCCAAGATAGATCGGATAAAGTTTGTTGTGCATATCTCAGATATTGTATTCTCAATTGCTGATGCTGATTTATTTAAAATTTCTATGCGTGTAGGTTCGACAAAGGGTGTGACATGTTAACGACTTGAAAGATAAACTAATTTTTCATGTCTTATTATTGATTAAAAATTTCTTAAAAACCCCAAAAAATATAATTGATAATTTTTTCGTTAATTTTGAAAGTATTGTCCCTCTTTATTATTTAAAATTGTATAAAACTATCCAATTCCTGAGAGGGAGCATACACACATCAACTAAGCTATGGGTATGTGGATTAACTGTTTTGGTATGTTTACGTTTTTGATTTATACCTACACATTCAAAAAAAACCTCAATGTTCTCAACCCATTCAAAAAGTTCTTTCATGAACACTTTTTTTTTGCTGTTGGCAACAAAAAGGGGTTCGAGGGTCCCTTTCTTGTTTGTTTTATTAAAAGGGGGCACCAGTGAAATTATTGTGTTTTTAATTTTTTTGAAAAACTATGAGATGGTGTTCATTTAAGCAGAGATGTCTACTTTGTTTTGTTTTCAAATTTATTGCCAGGAAATTTTACTCCATTATTTTTTGGGGGGTAAGTTTTTGATGTTTTTGGGAACAAAACAAAACCCTCCTTTTTGTTACCCCCCAAAGCTACTTCCTACTTTCTGCCGCCACCTCCTTGCCCTGACCATGTCACTTTCGGGGTTCTGCTTTGACGCCGTGTCCCCTCGGCGCTACAAACCCCGGTGCAGGCGTGAGGATCCGTGTCACGCCCGAGTGGGCCGATCTTTAACGCCGCGTTTTTTTGTTCGACCCGTCGTGGCGAAAATTAGAGGGCGGGAAATTGGGATTTTGTAATTTCGCTATTTTAGTGGCCCTTAGTCGACTGTTCGTGTAGTTGGCGGTTAAAGAAAGAGCCCCTGCTCGACAATCGTGGGGTTTAGGATTGTCACTAAGGGGATGTCACTTTTCCTTTTATTTGAATGTTTTTTTCCCTGGAATTTTGCAGAACTTGCCCCTCACGACCAACCTTACTGTTGTTCGTCTACATTAGTTTGTTGAAAAATACGAATGCTTTCCCGGGGTTTTTTCGCGTGCCTTGTGCATAATTTTTCTTTCAGAAATCGCCTCTCGGATTAGTATTAGGTATAGAAAAATCCTCCCTGAGTGGGCCGTTTGAGTTAAAAGGTTTCTCGGGGCCTGCCACACTTCCCCGCGAAAGCGAAAACAGTTGAATCTCATACGATTAGGGGAGGCCAGTTCCCACCTCTATTTTGCGCAAATTTATTCCAGTGGAAAGAGTTTACTACCAGTTTTCTTTTTATTTTCCCTGAGACTTGCTCACTCCGTGCCGGATCATCCCTGTTGTATGCTTTTAGATTAGTTTTTTCCCCCTCGACTGGTTTCTTTGGGAGTCCGCTATCACCAATTCTCCATATTTTTATTACAATTTACTCCAATTTTAAAAAAAAGGGGCCCCCTTAAACCGGGGTTCGAAAACCGGGCTCCCCATTCCAGGGAGCGTCTTAAAAACTAGACCATCAGCGAGTACATTTTTTTAAACTCTGAATTCCCTTCAGATTAGGGTTGGCATTATACGCGAAAAATGGTTTTTACATACGTACGTTAAAAATACGTATAATACAGTTAAACGTATAAAAATAGGTACCGGTAGCTTTAGATTTTAAATGTTTTTATTTTGATTGTATAGACCAATATAATGGTAGCCTCATTTGGTGAATGGTGTTTGTGAGTCATGGAAATTGACAATACCAAAAAAAATAAAACAATTCACATAGGGCCTAACATGTACGATACAAGGGCCGAGGAGGAACGAAATGTAACATGTGCTTATCACTGTTGTTACATTTATTTTGCCATAATAATACACAATAATTACACCTAGGCTTACATGTATCTTTCTTTAAAATATAGATAGTCATTATCCTATCTCAAAAATAAAAAATTCAAATTACCAGTACTAAAATATATAGCCTAGCCAGTAGCCCTAAAGATAGCCTTTACTTTCTAAGTTCTTTAAAAAGTGGACTGTGTAATAATAGGCCTATAACTGCAGTATTTGTGTATATACTTAATAATAAAATGTAACTCTAAACAAAATATGTCGATACAGCCTACAACTTGGTATTGCTGTGACTACGACTACCTCATTGAAGTTATTCATACCCTTTTTTAGGTCTAAAGACTATTATGATATTTGTACATTGCTAAAAGCTAGTGCCTTACTTACATAAATATTCCAATACTAACTATTGATTGCTACACTACGACAATGTGACCAAGAGCCTTTTTTAGTTATACGTTTTATCCCTACATGTTTAAAAACCGTCTCCCGTTTATACTTGTATATTTACGGTATATACATACGATTTAACTGGTTTTATATGAACGTATTAACTCTGCCACCCTGATCAGAATGTATCATGCAACTACAATTCAGAGAATTAAAATGTACCCCCTGATGATCTAGTGTTAAAACGCTCACCTGGAATGTGGGAGACCCGTGTTCGATTCCCAGTTGGGGCTACTTTTTTTATTTCTGAATGTAGTAAATAATAACAATTACACCGACGGGGCGTTTCCGACTAACGCAATCGAGAAATCCCATATTTCCCTGCGTAGGCCTAGCTGTTTGTTTTCTTCGTCACACTATTCGAGTTTCTCGTTTCGTGTTTTTTTAATAACAGATTCTTCTTCACCAGATGCAACCTGCACTTCGACTTTCGCACTTCCGACTTTAATATCTTCATGCCCTCGCTCCACTTAGCTTCCCAGCTCTTTGCACGTGTTGGCATGATTTTTCATTGTAATTCAGCGCGGCTTCCAGCTCTGACACACATCTGGAATCTACACCACCTAAACTTGCCAAGTATATTGCCTCTGACTTAATGATGTTTATGAATATGATGGATCACTATTTTAATTTAGGCCCTAAATATTTTGCCTTGGACAAAATCATTTTTGACAACCTACTAGATTTCTCTTCAAGAATTATCCCATGCAAGGCTAAAATCATTAGCAAATGAAAGTAAAACGCTATCAATAAAAAGGATGATATGCTAACCTTTTATAGAACGGAACTTTATTTTATAGTTATCTAGGTCTAATGAATTTAAGATTTCATTTTTGTATTGGGTCAACTTATTTATAAGGCTCCTTTCAAACATCTATGCAATCCAGGGGACAGACTACCTGCTGTAAACAGTGGATCATGAGTGCAATGCGTATCTCCTCGGATAATAAAGGTATTAAGAATATACCAACAAGAACAACTAAGAAAATATCATTGGGCCTACATTTCCCTTCCGAAAATACCAAGCCCTAGGCCTATGGTGTGCACGGATGGTATCTTAACTGCGGTAAGCTATAAAAGTGTGTTCTGCTAGTCGTCAGGGGAGGGGGGGGGGAGGGGGGGGGCAGGACTGAAAGTTCTCGTCGCCCGGTCGTATGTCACGGAAACATATAAGACTAGCGGCTAGACCTATCCTATCACCCTACCCTCCAAAACTGCTGTCCCCGGAAAAAAAATATTGTTTTGGTAAAATCCAAGGTAAATCGTTTATTTTTAGATTAACAAATTTTTTTCCTTAAAATGTGCCCAAATTTGTTATTTAAGTTATTATATGGCTGGGTCATTCTCCACTAATGTGAAACTGAAATTGCAAAATATTTTTTGTACCTCACTACTTCATGTTATATATCATTTTAAAGAAGAAAGTCTGAAGAATCTTAGTAGGCCTTTACAAAGATTAACGTTGTTTTTGGCACACCAAGCAACAAAGTCATGATATGTGTACATTTTATCGTAAATGGGTGCGGACGGGACAAACTTTCAGATTTGTTTTGATAACAGTGATGTATTTTTTTGATGAATTTCTTTTTTAATTATTATTGTGTGGTGGTGTGTGTATATATACTTAAAACAAAATTTTGAAAAATATTCAATTAAATCCATGGAGAAAATTATGTTTTAAATTTAAAATAATTTGTCTAAGTTCGAGAATCAGATACCAGCTATCTTTGTAAAACTCCATCAAAACTAAAGCTAGACTTTTTGATTTTTTGTATTCTCTTTATTTACATATTATAATGACGTACACAAAGTTTTAGACAAATTTCGTTGGTAATTTTTTTTTATGGAATTTTCAATTGTGTCCCGTCGCATCTACATGGCTTGCGAGTGCTGACGGAATAAATGATATCGCTTGAGATTTTGATCAGAAATGTTAGGGATGCAGATATTTCCGTTTTTGTATGCTTTTAATGGTAAGTGGTAAACCATATCACTAAAAAACAATATTAAGTTGAAGAAAAATTGAAATCGCAAGGAAAAATCTTTTTTGTAAGAATGTGCTTTGGACTGCAACAACTTACCAGCGATATTTGGATTAAACACCCTGTTTACTTATTATGTAGCCCTACTCTGGCTACTATTATTGTAGGTAGGCCTACTGGCCAGACCAGAATGGAATTTATTAGTTCGGGCCAGGGCTTTAAGACACAGAAGAAGAAAGAAGAAAAGAAAGAACAAAGTCCCCAAACCCGTCTGGATGTCTATTTTTGCAATGTTTAAAACGTCACCAATCAGGTCCTTTCTGCAATCATGTTTTCAAATAACTCTCCATTTTCTGTCTCCAGACCAAAAAATCACCATCAGCTTCTTCAATAACCATTAAGAGGAAATCAGATGGGAAGACGTTGGGGTAGATACCCCCCATAGGGTTACGGGGAACTTTCTGAAGGAACCTGGATTGCCGTAGTCCCTACTTTACGCACGACCAATGTGGCCAGGCCAAGTCATTGAAATTGTGGGAGATAGCATCATGGTAAATACTGTTCAAAGCCAGCGTCAATGACAGGCGAAAAAATAAATTTATTGCAATGGACAACACAATGCGCTCGAAACGTGTTTAGAAAGTTGAGGGGGCAATCCTAATTAGATTTTGGTAGGGTGTAGCTGGGGTCTTGGGGGCGAAGCCCCAGCGACGGAGTCCTTCTCGGGGCGGAAGCGAATTTTTTTTCAACCTACTACAGTTTTTCGTCCATGTGTTTAAACTGCACTCGACTCTGTAACGGTGGTTTTACATCAAACAATCTGCGATCTAAACTCAAAAAATACGTGAGTAGCCCTTTTAATAAATTATAACCTATTTTTTTTATGTCATGACGAAGGCAACAGGCAAACATATTTTTTTTTACCCTCTTCTTTAAAAAAAACCAAACAAACAACTGAAGGCGTTTAGTACGTTCATAGTTAAAGTTACGATATCAATTTAATCTTTTGAAACCAACACCAATACATACGGCTGGCTGGTTATAAAGATAGCCGGATAGACGGTTCGGGTGCATGGGGGTACGTCCACTGATTATAGGGTACTTCGCAACCTAACATTTCCTTCTATTGTTGGGTTTTTCTTCCTGGAAATGATTGTTGACAGGATCACCGACTTGATTTTCCCAAAAGTAAAGTACAATCTTGATTTTCGGCACGCAGCCAGGACCACGATACATTATATACTGTTTTTGCAACTCTAAAAATCTGCCCCGCTATGCCCCCCATGGCATGAAGTTAGGGGGCATGCCCCCTTGCCCCCCCCCCCTGTTCCGACGCCACTGCGCCAACACGACTATTTGAAAAGATTAAGATACAGCAATTCGCTACACTGCCAGTACGATCCTCCACCGATTGACCGTCAAGCACGATCCTTGGCTACAGCAAAGAGATTGTATAAAAAATTACAGTGGGCTATCAATAAATGTGAAAGTTATAGTACGAATTTGGTTTGGACCATATTTTTATTAATTAATGTAAATAATTAACATTACATTTAGTTGGAGATCAAAACTGTCCCGTCCGCATTGTCCCGTCCGCATCTCACAACAAAATTTGCTTATTCCATATAGGTCCTTAAACTTATTGATTAATTTCATCTTCTATGTTTGTTGTGAAGATGTTTGTATTTTCGCAAATCCTAAACAGACTACAAAAATTTATAAACGGAAGATTATCAAAGAATTTTGATCTGGAATAATTTGTTGTTTAAAACATGAACTGTGTGCGTCCCGTCGCCTCCCATGCAAATCATTTTTTTTTAGATTATGCCCATCAATTGTTTTTTTCTTTCTCTCCTAATTTATCATCCTAAGTTTTCAGCTTTAGGGGTGTCTGAACTTAGAAAATATATTTGAACCCACTTATGTTAAGGATATTTGTCACACTTAAATGAATATTTTAAGTTTCTAAATGTCTCGTCCGCAACCTGCCAGTTAGTGGAGAATGACCCTGCTTGCAAAACACAATCCTTTAGAAACAAATTAGACACAACCGCAATTTCAGACCAAGGAACAGTTAAAAAATGTTGTAATTTATAAAATTTATAATTGGCCTTGGCTTCTACCATAGGCCTAGGCCTATGCATAGAAAGGAGCAATTATTGACACTCATTTAGCCTCAATCAATAGATATTCATCACCTGTTAAATACCTAGAAGCAATAGTCGAGTGGTTTTGTTAAGTCAGGCTTAGGCCAATGGTTTTTTCTATGTGCAGAAGGCTGATGTACCTAGCCTACAACCTAGGCTACCTAAGGACTACCGGCTGACAGTAAAAAAATAAAAAAGAGGCCTCCCTATTTAACAATCTGCCTAGGTACAGGAATGATCATTAATCATAATCAATCTAGCTGTTAACCTGGTTAACAACTTGTTTCTGAGAATCATAACTAACCACCTGGGGCTCGTCAGGACCCATCATTAAAGCCCTTTTGTTTGCCAGGTTTCAGATTTTGAACCTAATATTCGTCAGGAATTAATGTTTGAACTTTCTGTGACCACTTAGTGTTTCAAGAGTTAAATTCCGCGATAAATTTTAAGTGTTTTTTTTCCACTTGAATTTTTTTTACTGAAAAAACTGAAAAAAACGCAATTTTGGTCAATTTTGGTCAAATTTAGGTCCATTTTTTTATTGACTTTTTTTAAAAAAAATTTTTTACCAATGATGTTTATGTATGATTGATTCGATTTCACAAAAGTTTTCCCTTTTTTGTTTTACTTTGTTGAAATTTTGACAAATTCCTCTCCCCCCGCACCCTCCTCCCCCCCCCTCACTTGAATTGACCTTTTTAATTCTAAATTATTGATAGGTTATGATTGTTTTATATTATAATATGTATATTTACTATAGAGAATTATATAGTAGTTCATAATCTATCATTTACATGAAGAAATATGGTTATTTGGTGGGTGAATGCTTGATAAACATTTTGCCAATGTCACACCTGAAAATGTTTTACTTATAGCCCCATGGGGTCCTTTGCAATCCCGCGATGTTCGTGGAGAGTAATACGTAACACATGGAGACCGTGCTCCAACGAAAATTTTCATTGTTATTGTACTTGAAGGTACTGGGGGGGGAGACTCACAGTAAGTGTCAAACTTTTCTTGGCTTTCGCCAATTTTATGGAGTAAGTTTGAGTTTGGGAACAATACGAAAACATCCTTTGATGTTACAATGCTACTTCCTACTTTCTGCCGCCACCTCCTCTGCCTCTGACCATGTCACTTGTCGGGATTCTGCTTTGAGTTTGACGCCCGTGCCGCCACTCGGCGCTCCTTGACCCAGGTGCAGGCGGTGAGTATCCGATGTCATCGCCCGAGTGGACCGAGTCTTCAACGCCGATCGTTTCTTGTTCTGACCTGTCGTGGCGAACATCTACGTAGTCGGAAGTTGGGATTTTGTAAGTTTCGCTATTTCAGTGGCCGTTAGTCGACTGTTCGGGTAGTTGACGGTTGTAAGAGCATATGCTCAGCAATCGTGGGTTTAGGAGTTGTCACTGCGGAGATGTCACTTTTCCTTTTATTCGAATGTTTATCCGTGGAATTTCGCAGAACTTGCCATCACGACAAACCTTATCCTGTTGTCCGTCTACATATAGTTTGTTGAAAGATACGATGATTCCCGGTTGTTTTTGCGTGCCTTGTGCATAATATCTTCTTTCAGAACTCGCCTTTCTTGTAGCTATAAGAATTACGCGTATTTTTATTATTTTATTTCATTTATTTATTTAACGTCTATCCTATTCAGTTATAAAAATTATTTACAAAGGAGGACAACGAAATAAATCTAATTACATAGATGCAGACACAACAATGACCTGCATTTCTCGATTTGGTTAGTCCGGAAACACTCCCGTAGGTGTAATTGTTATTATTTACTACAATTCAGAAATTACAAAGTCCGCTCCAACCGGGAATCGAACCACGGATCTACAGTTTAGTTAATATTTGAAATAGTAACATTACAACAAAAATGCATTAAAACACAACAATTTTGATAACAAATAAAAAGGATATTAAATGCAATTAATTAATGAATCAAATATAAAAAATGTGTAGAAAAAAGGGAGAAAAAAAGAAAAAAAGAAGGGAAAACAATTTATAGAAAAATCCTCCATGAGTTGCACGTTTGAGTAACGAAGGTTTCTTCGGGACTGCCACACTTCCTCGCGAATGCGAAAACAGTTGAATCTTACTACAATTGGGCGAGGCCAGTTGCGACCTGCTACTCGGTGCCCAAGTTCTATGCCCAGTGGATTGATGTTTACTACCATGTTTCTTACTAGGAAAACGCTCAAGTCCCGCCGCGTTGTTGGATGAGCGTAATTGGTGCATTGAGCTGCCATGTGGTATGCGGATTTTCTGTTGTTCTGTGAAAAATTATTACTAAGTCGAAGAAATTTTTTTAATTAAATTAAATTAAATAAAAAAATAACTTTTTTATTATTATTAATCGTAATTTTAAAAAAGAAAAAAATCGTAAAATTGCGATTTTCATAAGAAATAACTATTCGCTTGCGCTCAAATTTTACACGAATATATTAATTCATAAAATTAAGGTTCTGTAAAAAAATCATTACAATAGGATAAAGCATGTTGGTGTCATAAGTCAAAGAATTGTTTTAAAAAAGAAAAAAACTGTAAAATTTCGATTTTCATGAGAAATAATTTTTCGATTGCGCTCAAATTTAACAAGAATATCTTAATTCATGAAATTAAGGCTCTGTGAAAAAATCATTATGCCTACAATCGGATAAAGTATGTAGGTGTTATAAGTCGAAGAAATGTTTTAAAAATCGAAAAAAATCGTAAAATTGCGACTAGTTTTTCGATTGCGCTCAAAAACGTGGCAGTTCTAAGTTCAGAGATTTCAATGGTCTCCATAAAATTTCATCGCAATTAGAGTATCGGTTTAGCAGGAATCGTGTTAACAAACAGACAAAAATACAAACAAAAAAAATAAGAAAAACGAAAAAATCTTAAAATTGTGATTTTCATGAGAAATAATCTTTCGATTGCGCTCAAAAACGTGGCAGTTTTAAGTTCAGAGATTTGGAAGGCCTCTAGAAAATTTCATCGCAATTGGAGTATCGGTTTAACCGGAATCGTGTTGACAAACACACAAAAATACAAACAGAAAATAACAAGAAAATCGAAAAAAAATCGTAAAATTGCAATTTTCATGAGAAATAATTTTTCGATCTATTTTTTTAACCGCGCAGTTCTAAGTTCAGAGATTTTGAAGGCCTCCAGAAAATTTCATCGCAATTGGAGTATCGGTTTAGCCGGAATCGTGTTCACAGACACACAAAAATACAAAAAAAAAGAAAGAAAGAAAGAAAAAAGCATTCCGGATTTTTTTCTCCAGTGTAGTGAAATGGAATCTTCGCTTCGCTAGGTACGCTCGCTACGCTCATCCAATTATTCCCACGATGACTTGCTCACTCCCGTGCCAGGACTCATCTCTGTTGTCTGCTATGTTACGGTAGACCAGGTTATTCCTTCTCGACTGGTTCTCTTGGAAGTCGTGCATATCGCGGCTATCGCCAATTCTCCGTATTTCCTCGCGTAGGCCTAGCTGTTTATTTTCTCCGTTCACACTATCGAGTTTCTCGTTGGTCTTTAACAGATTTTTTTAATAGATGCAACACACACTTCGAACTTTCGCACTTCAGACTTAATATCCTCAATGTCCTCATCCAACTTAGCATCCAGCTCTTTGCACGTGGCTGGCATGATTTCTCCTTTGAAATTTACCGCGCGCTGCCAGCGCTAAAACACATCTGCAAATCTACACCACCTAAACTTGCCAAGTATATTGCCTCTGACTTAATGATTGTAGTATGAATATGATGGATCACTATTTTAATTTAGGCCTAAATATTTACTTGGAACACAATCATTTTATACACCATCTAGATTTATCTTCAAGAATTATCCCATTCAGGCCTAGAATCATTAGCAAAATGAAAGTAAAACGCTATCAATAAAAAGGATGATATGCTAACCTTTCTTGGTCTATTGATTTTAAGATTTCATTTTTGCAGTGGTGTATTGGGGGGTATAGGGCCTACGCGATTATACGGCGTATACCCAAAAACAAATATTGGCACCTGTGTATACCTAAACAAATATGCAGGGTATACGCTGTATATGGCGTATACCTCTTGGTATAATTAGGAAATACAAAGTTAAGTCCTCCAAAGAGCAAAAAAATAAAATACTTATGCAATCATATCATCACCATCCAATATACCTACCTATCAAACTTGATTTTCATCAACGTGAATTAATGATTGGTGATGATTGGAATCCCATATTTTAAACCACCGAAGGGCTAATGATGAACAATCAAAAATAGTTCAGTCCCTACTAAGGACACACAAAAAGAGTCTTTGTGGAAGATTTTGTAGTGTTGTACACTAACAGTGTTGAGTAAAAATTCCCAATCCCGTAGGTTCTAATTCACACAAAATATAAAATTTAAATGTGTCAATTAAGAATGCTTTATTAAAATCGTAGACCTTAAAATTCAGTAAATAAACATCAATATTCAATACATGTCTCCATTTTGTTTCCCAATCTAAATCTCCTGGAAAAAAGGAACACAAATAATTTGGTGGGATATTAGGCCTAAATACTAGGTATATTATTATAATATAGGTACACTAACATAGTTTTCATTGGTTATCTGATCCAAATGGAAGTAATTCGTTACAAACCAGTTGGCACACAGCTCTGAACTTCACGAATGTAACACCAGCTAAGTTAAAATTGATTTTTAAATAAAAGTAAGTTTTTTTAAACGTGGGTCTACTGCTGTCACATGATTTCATAATTACCTATATAAGTTATATTGGCTATGATAATTGCAGTGTATGAAACACAAAAAAATCTGGGGCTGTGCGCCCAGCTGGGGGCCCCCCCCATTGTACGAAAGCATGTACATTTGCTTGGAAAGAGCGTATACCTAAAAATAAAATTACGAATACATCACTGCATTTTTGTATTTGGTCAACTTATTTATAAGGCTTCTTTCAAACATGCAATCCGAGGGGACAGACTACCTGATTGTAAACAGTGGCATCATTTAGTGCATGTGTATCTCATCGGATTATGAAGTTATTTAGTATACCAACAGAACAGACTAAGAAAATAATCATTGGGTCTAACATTTCCCTTTCCGAAAATAACAAGCCTAGGCCTATGTGTGCAACCGGATGGTAATCTTACTGTTGGAAATGCTATAAAAGTGTGTTCTGCTAGGCGTCGGGGGGGGGGGGGGGGCAGGACTGATGTTCTCGTCGCCCGGTCGATGTCACTGAAACATATAAGACTAACGGCTAGACCTATCCTATCACCCTACCCTACAAAACTGCTGTCCCCGGATAAAAAAATAATTGTTTTGGTAAAATCCAAGGTAAATCGTTTATTTTTCGATAACAAACTTTTTCCATAAAAAATGCTTTTATTTGTTCTTACGGTAGTTATTTTATGCTTGCAAAACCCAATCCTTTAGAAACAAATTAGACCAAACCTCAATTTCAGACCAAGAAACAGTTAAAAAATGTTGTAATTTATAAAATTTATAATTGGCCTTGGCTTCTACCATAGGCTTATGCAAAGAAAGAAGCAATTATTGACACTCATTTAGCCTCAATAGATAGGCCTATTCATCACCCGTTAAATATCTAGAAGCAATAGTCGAGTGGTTTTGTTTAGTCAGGCTTAGGCCAATGGTTTTTTCGGTATAATCTTAATTTGACGGGAAAATTATTTTACATTAAATTTATGATTTTCCTTTTTCTAATTGATTATTATTATGTGTTTACTTGGTTTTTGGGCGCGGAAAGTAGTTTCTGGACTTATTTAATCACTTTTAGTTTGATTGAATAACACACGCAATCCCTACCCCTGAGCCCTACACAACACTCGCACATGTCACTGTCACTTCATGGTACGCTATGTTATGTTGTTTGTTACATTAAATTTATTATCGTTTTTGTAAATGAATATAATAATGTATTTATTTGGCGCGGAAAGTACCTTTTGGATTTATTTGATCACTTTTAGTTTGCTTGAAACACTCGCACATTTCACTAGTCACTTGTCGGTCAGCCATGTTGTAGTGTTACCAACCATTTTTGTTAAAGTTCTCTACCAACCTTTTACATTATATTTTGGTTTGGTAAACCTGTAGTAAAGGACTTTCAACACAAAAGTACTTTCGCCTAAAATAGCGACGTTAAAGGTTTAGAAGGTACTTTAGATTTAAAACAGCAACGTTAAAGGTTTTGTAGGTGGAGTATTAGCCGCTATAATATCCACGTTTTTTTTTTTTTTTATATAGATTGTTGGAAAGCCTACGATATTTGTGTTTTGTGAAATTAGCTGTATTGGTGTTTTTGAGTTGGTATTCGTGTTGCCTTCTATGGTAACCGGAGTCAACTTCACACAGTGTGGGCGGGGCGTGGCCCTGGTCTGTTGTGAGTTGTTACGTAGGCCTAGAGAAAAATTAGTTTTTTAATTGTAAATATTCGTTGAAATTTGTTTCCGCGCATTTATTTTGTGTTTACTATAAAATATTGATGTTTTGGAAAAAAAAAAAAAAAATTGATAAAAAATAGCATTTCCGTCAAACTAGTAGAGTTCCGGTTTTTTCTATGTGAAGGCTGATGTACCTAGCCTACAACCTAGGCTACCTAAGGACTACCGGCTGACAGTAAAAAAATAAAAAAGAGGCCTCCCTATTTAACAATCTGCCTAGGTACAGGAATGATCATTAATCATAATCAATCTAGCTGTTAAGTAAATGACCAGATTTTTTCGAGCCCCCCCCCCCCCCCCCCAACATGACTAGAAAAATACAACGACACTAAGCCTACTCCTTCCTACATGTGGACAGCAGCTGCAATGGTAACGTTTAGGATAGGCCTACTTCTAAAAAGCGAGAGCAAAAAACATGAGCATGATTTTTCAACATATATAAGCGTGCAGTAAGCTTGGTATTGGGAAGGTGGTCTACTGTTCCAAGGAAGTGCAACACAGGCATGCGTCTTACTTTACAGCCTGGCCTAGGAGATTGTAGGCCTAAAGCGTAGGTGTGATCCAGGCTCCAAATAGGCGTGGAGGCTCCATTCGTAGGTTTAATGCATGGTCCAGCCGAATAATAAAATTTTATTTCACTGTGAAGATTGAATGATTAAAAACTGAACACACACATGGCACTTACGAGACGTAGGCTATCCATTATGCAATAGGTTTCTAAAAGTGGCAATATGGCGGACTTTGATATACGACGAGCCCATGAACAAAAGCACAACACACACGCACACAACGGGATTCCACTTGAACACCATAACGTGGCTAAAATACAACCGATTTCTTTCTAGTAAACGCACAAAACGAAAGCATCAACGGCCATCATACTTATAAAACACAAATTACTTTACAATCACACTAAAACCCGCACAATTATCAATAAATTTTCTTCGTGAAACTCAACACGTGCGTCGTCCTCGTCATTACCCGGAAAGATCTAGATGAAAGCTACTGCGGGTGCGGGCGGTTATAATCGGGCTGCTCACAAGTAGCGAGCTAGTGCGCAGGCGCAGAACGCGTTGACGCCAAACTTCAGCTTTGTGATTGGCTCACACTTGTCTGGCTCTGAAGCCCCTCGTGATATTCTTCAACGCCCATTGGTCAATTTACATTACGTGTTCGACTCGAAGGAGAAAGAACTGAATACAAAAAAAGAAAAGTCAAAAGAGTATCTATAGCAAGTTTATGCGAGATTGTTATGTTGTAAATTAAACGCGTAAAGGGATTGAACTGCCTATGAAAAATATTTTTGTGATTCATTTGTTTTCCTTCTTCAGGTAACAAAATATAAGAAGTGTGTGGATAATATTTGGAAGACAATACCCAGCGTTCACCTTGTTTGGGGAGTGGGGGTTTGAGCGGCGACCCGCCTATGATTTAAATCTCGACTGGGTGGAACGAGTGTTTTCCATAAAATGTAAAGGCTGCGATTCTATAACGAATTGTAAAGAAAAACCTACAATGCAGTTTGTTACAAATGAGTTGATTTGATAGTAGCCTGATATAGTGGGGTGCAATTTGTTTATTATAGTATGCCAATGTAAAACTTTAACGTAATATACGCCTTTAAAAACGTCAAGAGATGGCGCTAGTGGTCACCGCGCGAATACAAAGTTGTCGGCTACGATGAGGTCGCTCAAGCTGGCGCACCGTGAGGCTCCTTATGCGAGGGCCCCGTCAAACAGGGGCTATTTACATCATTTTGATCTAGTGACATTTTGGAATGCCATAACATAGTTCTCACAACTGAAATAAATTAATGTGTGTACTAATTGGTGCCTAGTTAACAATCTGTCGGTGTGAATGAATATGCATACGATGTCATACTTGCTGTGACATGTGCCTATGCACAACGCTGAAATCAACTTTTATCTTGAACACAATATCGCAAAACATACTGGTTACTTTTACATTCGATTCCAACTAAGTATTCTACTTACAATATAGAAAAATCAAAGGGATCGAAATAGTCCAGTTTGCATACAAAACTCAGACAGTATAGGCCGTAAAAGGACTTCTTAGAACTTCCCTAATTATTTTGCAAATAAACTTTACAGAAATGAAACTAAGGTGACTAGGACCTACATATTTATATTTTAAATCTTGAAACAGTAAATAATACGTAAAATAAATATACTCTTCAATAACAAAGTATGAATATACGAATTGAAATAGACAGTAGAGCGGAGGGCCCTACAAGTGGATATGAAATACTACATTTTAAACCCAAGTTATAATCTAATACACAAATAAACGCTTATAAATAAATAATTACCGAGTATATATGGAAATAAATGAAGTGCACACATATTTCCAAACAAAATGTTACATAATAATAATAATTATTAGGCCTATACCAGACATTGCTCCAAAATAATGGTAATTAACCATTAATTGAACACCATTGAGCCTATTTGTGATTCATTCATTGGGAGTACTAAGAACTTCATACTAAATTGCCAAGTTTATAGTTGTTTGGAAACAATGAAAATAAAATTTGAAAGTAGATAATAAAAATTGTTTTCTACTACACTTGGGCCTAATCGTAAGCAATTTTTAATAAGTATCTTTCTCTGCATTTTATTTTGTATTGTAACTAAATAAGCAGGTTCGCTACACGTCAATTGTAAAACATCTTATATTTCGTTTCGTAGGAATTAAAATGTCCCAACTGCCAAGGGACAAACTTGTCTGTCTTCTGTTGTCTAACTACGTAGGCCCTATACATGGTCGTGTATACAAAGGATATTCAAATGTGACTGATCCAGCATTCACTTTTTACTGAGTAAACTTTAGGTAAAACGTTCAGTGAAGATTTCTGATGGTGGGAATCAACTCGTCGACCTTTCAAATATGTGTCTCGCGTGAACGGCAATGGGATGTTTGAACTACCACTATTGATATTGCAAATTACTGAACCCTTTAATAAACAATTGAATACATCTTTCAGCGAGTTACTGAGTTTTTATAGTTTTATCATCCGTGGAATAAAGCAGACTAGCTATTTTTTTTACTGAAAAAGTACAATTATTTTTGTTATTCTGATTACAATTCATACCTACAATATTATTGTTTCGTGTTCTGAAATCGAAATACTTATTGTTTGTTTATAAACCTTGAGGCCTAAACCACTCTTATTACACCGTCGGCTAGAAATAATATAAAGTAAATGCCCATCTTCGGAATTTACTTAAAATCAGGCCTGTACTCTCACAAAACTTTGAGAACCTAGATCTTACTTTATTTATTGTTATGTCATCTTCTTTGGTATAATTATTGTGCCGTCTATAATGGTTGGCTTAGTGGCTTTACCTTACATGCAACTCAGAACACAACAATATCGTTCACTATTCGACATTATCTTCGATGAAAACTTCGCCGCGCCGTGTAGTTTAAAACGCAAGCGCCACACCCACCTCCGGAGCGACCTCATCTGAGCGTTTCGCCGTTTCTCCGCTTGGCGCGTGTCGTTTCTTTTTAAAGGCAAATTGTGGAATGATTGATATTACAATGACTTTCGTGCCTACCTTTCTTACCCCACTGACAATAAGTCTTTTAACGGAGTTGATAGATAAGAAATACAAAATATTCATAGAGAAACGTTGATGATGGCTCTATTATCTCTAGTCTTGAACAAAACAACTTATATAATCATTTTTATCAGTGTGTGACACTTACTTCTGATTCAAAAATATATCTTCTCGTTCCTAATTGTTCTTTTTACCCCCAGAGAAGCCTACCAGTAGGGTGCAATTCATGTCCCTCTTCATCTGTCTAACTGTGTGTTTTAGGAGCTAACATAATAGTGAAGAGAATGTCTGTGGCTATGATAAGAATCTTGCATTCGCGATGAAGACTAAAAGAAACCTTGGAACAAGTTTCAGTCAGGATTGTCGGTGGCGAGATCGACCTTAAGACCTCCGGAGATCCATCAGTAGGGTTCCAACGTGAGTAGACGTGCAGACTGCTGGTTGATTGATTGATTGATTGGATATTGCTTAACGTCTCAAGTCATATTTATGCACTTTGGCTAATCGAGACGAAGGGAGGGACGTAAGGGGAGACGCGGGGGGACAAGGGGTGGACAGGCCTGTACTGGTCAGAACCAAGGAGTATATTACCTCTGGAGGGGCTCGGCCAGCAGTAGTAGCACGCAAGGCTTGAAGCATCCCCCACTCTCTACCCCCCTCACACGCCGCTCGCTCGCTGCCAGACTCCAGGCAAGAGAGGCAAAATTAACACGCGCGCTATGGGGAGAAACTATTACAATCGAGGCTGGAACAGTTTCTAATTGAACTACGACAAAATCTTTAGTCAGTACAAATAACTATGTTCGTCTTATTGCACTGTAAAAAATTACATTCCAATTGCAATGATACCGAAGGCTCACCGGTTCTAAATGTTGGCGCGGGTGTACGAAATCATTACCTATGCATTAACATCATCGCCGTAGTTTTAAACTGTCCAAAGTAAATAATTTATATTCTACAGAAATACAAAGTTTTACGTTTAGACCTGCTTTTTTCCGCGCTATTATTTTTAAATGACATGGGAAGTAATAACCATATAAATAACAATAATTTCTAACTTCTAGGGTGTTGAATGTAGTTTTTGACAGACTGTCTTTATCTTTGGTCTTGACCGTTTGTAAAGGTTTCTGCTCTGATGTATATTTTTGGAGACGTTTGGTTATTGGTCATATGTTAATTACGACGATCAACGTCATAGAGATGCACGGGGGTTCCTCTGAAGATATTGTTTGGTGAAGCTCAAGATTCTTAGACTCACACGTGTCCAAGACAAATGACCTCGATAATTGGTCTGGGAATGTTTAGATTAGATTAAACCCATTACACTCACTCTCACTCAGTGTGAGAAATTGATCTGATTATCCCTGGCATTAACGCGTATTTATTTCTCTATATTTACAGATCTAAGATCGAATTTCACTGGCTTCGGATGGACATAAAATGTAATAATCTACATATTATATTACGAGTGTAACGCGCGAGATTCTGACTCGGTAGGTCACGGATTCAAATCCATCCACTAGCAATCCTGACCACTTTTAATGAGATTCTTTTACAAGTGTTGGGATTAAGTCCTCTATACAGCCATCGGAGAATACCTTAACAATTATTACTTAAATACCACAATCATCTTGTTTTGTTACCTGAAGAGGGTCACAGCTGGTAAAACTGATGTCTACAGTGTATACCCTACAGCTGCAATCTTTACAAAAATGTTTTGAATAAAGTTTGTGAAATAGAATAAATTAATGTGTAGTCCTACATTCAACAGTTCATTATTATATAAAAAAAAAACTTGCTACAATATATTCTTGACTACTTTTTCGGGTTGACCGAGTAAGTGTAGGCAAATTATTACTAAATTATCTATATAACACCCAACGGTTTGTGGCCGCTGTGGACCACATTGTAAAACTATGTGAAGAAAGACGCAATATAAAATCAAATGGCACGATGAAGCAATTATTGTTGTATTTATTTTAACATGAATATACATGCACAATTAAAATGTGACACCTTAGAGTTTTATCCACCTAACCTACCTTGAGATAAAAAATGTGGTATCTACTATCTAGTGATATTTTAAAATGTGGTACCTTAAGAGTTTTATACACCAAAACCTACCTTGAGATTTAAAAAAAATGTCTATCTACTATCTAGTGATATTTTATAAGTATTTCTAACGAACGAATCATAACACAGAACACATTTATCTTAGCAATCTGTACTCGAAACAATGCAACCATGTTCACAACACATTTTCCCGGCAACATAACGTACAAATAAGTTATAAGATGGAAAACATAAATCCTTTCCTACGTGCAGTGAAGTAAGAAATTAAGCCAAATTGTTATTTCAACGATTAAACCATTCATAACGATTTCACTTTTACAGTTTTGATGTATTTCTTTGTATTCGAAGCTCTCCCATAATTTATCCGCAGTATTATTTTGTGTCACGATGCAGAGTAAAGGACGATGCAAGGAAATTCAGCGTGTTTGTTACTGTCACACAACTGTAAACACTTGTTTGCACTTGTAAATATACGTATCGCGAGCTACTGAATACGCTGGCTCAGTCTCGTTGCCTGCTCTCTGCGGGAAGGCAGGCGCGCGAGGGGAAATCCCGGCCGTCGAAACGTGCGTCAGCGGCGATGCACTAAGGGCCCCTCCAGAGGTAATGTACTGAATCCTCCTAGGTCAGAACCAGCCGTAAGCGTATGGGGTGGGCAGGGGTTCCACCACGTCGTGATCGTCTCCGTCCGTGTTGTCATTGTCGTCGCCGTCGGGGAGGTAGTCAAAGGGAAGGGGAAAGTTCCCCGACGACGACTTAGAGCTCGCCATTAGTTTCAGGGAGAAAAACTCCCCTAATCACGGGCCAAACCACGTGAAGGTTGCGAGTTGGAATTTGAGGTGATACGCATACGCTGTTTTTGTGGTTAGCTGTGAGGGGGAACGTATACACTGACTGAACCACTCTCATAGCATGCATTTTTACATGGGGGAAATCTGGAAATATCGGGGGCCAGTATAGAACCAGCGACCGCCCTTATGGGAATCCCTCGTGCAACGCATGAGCTAAATAGACGTCAAATGAATAAAGTAAATAAATACATAATCCCATTTGTAGACACCGAGCTTAGTATTTATTGCAGATAATTTATGGATAAAATATCCATGACATCTGTAACACGCTCAAGAATACATTTTGTAGATATTGAAATGTGATAAAAGAATTCCAACGGGCTGCTACGAGAATAAATTATTTCTTTACATACAACAGTTTTAATATTTGTCGTAATTGTGTGTGTGTGTGTGTGTGTGTGTGTCGAACCACGCGAGGGCAACGCAACTATGCGTACATGGTGAATGACTCACCGCACGGGATTGAACTTGTAAGTGGAGCGCGGTGAGCGTTGTCGCCGCATAGCAATAAAGGACAGACAGACAGACAGACAGACAGACAGACAGACATTGAAGATAAATCGACAGATATTTTATGAATTGCATGCATGAAAATATTGTATTTTTTTGTATTTACCTTATTTTTTTAATGCAATTCATTTCTCATTTTAATGAATTTCCCAGGTCAGGTACTACTACTTAATGTGTGGCTCGTTGGTCTTGTTGTTAGCGTCTCTGGTAACTGTTTCCAATGCCGAAGGTCCAGGGTTCTATTCCCTCTATAGGCAGAAGTTTTTAAACTTCTGAATTGGACTTTTTTCTGAATTGGACTTAAGTCCATCATTTCTTGGGTTAGGAATTTGTAAACGATGACTTTGGAGCCGTCCTAGCAACGAGGCTCGTAATAAATTCAAAGTTAATCTGAATCGGTGTTGCTGATTCAATGGCGTTGATCTGAGGGTGAACGCAATGTCCATACCACTGATTGATATATTTCCTATTAAAAATATCGATCTTTGGTAGGTTATCGCTCACTTGTCGATTGCGTCGGGGCCTTCAGGGTTGGCTTGGTCGCTTTGGTTTAATGTCCCCTACTGAAAATCAGTTATGTGTTATGTTAACCCACAACAAAAAATAAATTGAAAAATAGGACCAGGATGGTCCACAACACCGTGTGAACACCAGGGTTGTAAGATATCCGACCACAAGCTGAGCACGAGCACAACCGTTGTGTGTTCTCCACCGCTTGCAAGTATGCGATCACAACAATAACACGTAGATCACTCCAAGTGTTACCTGACCAGGATGGTCCACAACTCTAACTCTAGCTCTAGTGAACGTGCAACGATGTGCGCTGTGTGAACACCAGGGTTGTTGTAAGATATCCGACCACAAGCTGAGCACGAGCACAACCGTTGTGTGTTCTCCACCGCTTGCAAGTATGCGATCACAACAATAACACGTAGATCACTCCAAGTGTTATGTAGTATGGCGGCTGACCGGCTCCACAAACCTTGGTCACGGGTTCGATACCCAACTACTGACATCTGCACTGAATGAGCCGATTAACCGTCATATTAATTTGATAGCATGGATTCGAGCGGGAACTACGTACTAACTGGAATTGTGGGTAAGACGACTCAGGCATGAGTCGATTAGATCTTTAAAATGACTTTATTACAATAAAACATAACAATAGATATAACAGTTAAATATGCCAACACCGTGTAACTTCATAGATTCGTCACAAACATTGTCTCAAACACATGATAAATCAAAGGTGCGCCCATTTGCGCAGGTAACTTAATATTGTGACTTCATTAAATGCAAAACACTGAATTTACTTTTAAGATATTATCCAATCAATAGTTAGATTTACAATTTAAAACATATTTATTTTCTCCAACACCTAAGTAATATTTATAATTTGATTAACTTACAAGTCTCAAGTATCATCTTCTTCTACTGCTATCGGCTCTTCGTCTGGTTTCTTACTCTCCTTACCCTACCGATTTTCAGCTCTTTTATACTCCAACTCGTTCACTAATTAGATCATTTGATGTAACTTTTCTAGATCTTTCTCTCTGTTTCCATTGGCTGAGACGATTGTGCGTGGCCTTGGGTGCCAACTGTACCAGCTACTACTAATGTGTTTACGTCTTAAACTCCAAGAAATGCGTAATAATGATATTTAAATGACACTCGTCCCTCCTCGCGATGGCAGGGCCCAAATGTGAGTCATGCAACATTAGGCTAACTTTATAATTGTTTACGAACTTTGGCTTCGCCTTGCGCAATCGTCTTTCTTCTGGAATATTCTACATGTTAATATTACCTGATTCAATCCAATACTAAAATTCACATTCTCTATAACATCGGGTTTGAATGTAAATACATACAAAATACAGATATAAAATCCGCTCTACTACTAGCTCCTTCCCCTATTTAAAAGTTTTCATCGTTTTACAAAATGATGAAACTTTTACGAAATCAAAATCTAAAAAAAAAATATACCTCTACATTGTATACCCTAAACATTTAAATAAAAACTTGTGTTAACACCTATACCTATACATATTATACATATACAAATACACATATAAACTCGTGTCCATGAACTTAACGTATGCTTCTAATCACTGTGTGTAATCGTAGAATCGCAGTGTCATAAGTGTTTCTGTTTTAACATTTCACTTCACTGTTTTGATCAATGTTCCATCAGCTTGAGTAGGTAGTCGCAGTCATTTTGCAGTAGATGCGAGTCGAAGGTCGTTCTTCAGTCGGCCATGTTCCATTACTTGCTTGGTAGGATTACATTGTTGACAAACTTGCATCCATAGTTGATCTCGTTCCATGTTGCACGAAGTTCCTGACGGCTGGTAAGTTGTCGATGGCTTGCAGTGCTATGGTAGTTTACTCTTGAAAGCTGCTAGTGCATTCTTCTCGTAGCCGGCAATCCTGAAAAAGAAGTTAGACCCAGGGACGGCGTGCGCCCTGGTCGTTGGTGGTAGATTAATTTTGTTTCTCCTGATTCATGGCTTATTTACTTCCCGTCATGCAAGAAATAGGGACTGAAACATGTGGCTTGATTTGCTTTCCCGCTTACGTGACTAAATGGCAATGGAATTATCATTCGTATAAAAAAGGTTATTAATGGGTAAACCTTAACCAATTAACCAATGAACAAATTCTATAATGGCTTTGTTGCTTGCTGTAAAGTATACTTGACTGTGACTTAGTAAGTATAATGTTCACTCGTCAATGTGTGTGTGACTTGAATTACTTGCCTTATCTTCCGTCTTACTATCTTCTCAATTTGTAATGCAATAGTGTTCACCGTTGTTTTTTATTTATCATTATTATGTGTTCGTGCCCAAGTTCTGCAATGTGTACAATATTTATTTGTCTCTCTAAGTTCTCTGTCCTTGTAGGCAGTTACGTTATTAAATGCAATGATTACTTGATTTGAGTTGATTTGGTAGTAATTTAATTATCTATCAAGGAATTCTTCTCGTGATCCAACATGTGTGGCTTAAAAAACTTTTTAAACGCTCTTATACAGGGTGTCACTGTCGCACTGTCATGACTACTGCACTTCCCTTGTTAGTAATCATCATTCAAGCTTGCAATTTTTTTTTTAAAAGTTTGACAGAGGCTCCTTCGGGGCTTACGGCCCTAACGACTCTCCATTGGCCTTCACTCATACTTTTGAACGTTTGCGAGCAAGTACGCTTCGCCAGGGATGAAAAGAAGTTCTATCAAGTCCAAAATACCCATTAGTTAAAAGTATAATCATTTATCATTCATACAAGTGCGTGCTCACTCTGTTTCACTTTCCCCCCCCCTTTTTTTTTTTTTTTTTTTTTTTTTTTTTACGTCCGTTTTGTTACTTTGCCGTAACCTGGGGTCCGAAAACATTCCTTGCATGTGAATAACTTTTTTTAATTTCGGTACAAGACATTTATCATACTATAACTCTGATAACATTATAATAAGCCTCAAATCAATTTATTCAATTATTGCATTTTTTTGTTCTCAATTTAAAAATCCATTTTTTTTCTTTTTCATTACAGCATCTACATGTTGTTACTCTAAGTATGTATGCAACTTTGATTAGGTTGCGTTTCTATTTCCATTTAACTTTATAACTTGTGTAATTGTTTCTTGTTCTAGCAAGTTTATTGACTCCATAATGACAAATGTATCTACTCAATGTTAACTTCCTAATTGTCCTTATGTCTGAAATTGGTGCTGATATACTGTGCAATTAATTTTTCCAAGCCCAAGTTAATCAAAATTCAAGATCTGTCACATAAGTTTTTTAAAACACACTGCCATTTTCACTATTTTTTACCGAAATTTACTCATGCCATTAATTCTTGAAGAGTTATTAATATAAGTATAATACTATACTGAATGAGTCCATCTTGTTGTCTCGACATCTCATCGGATGGTAGTCCTGTCCAAAAGGTACGCTCTACTCGCTGGGGTCTCTTTTCCTGCTCGTTTCGGGACGATGTACAATGTAGCTGTTAGTTGTTTATCTGCAATTAGAACTTTTTAATACTCTATCCATGACATATATTCCAATATAACCTTCACTCATGTAATATCTCTTATCACGTTATCTGCACAAACTATAAGGCTATCGTCGCGGATGACTCAACTTTTTCTTGCCATACACAATTCTTATAGCTCAACTTTTTAATTCACTCTTCGGCTCACTAATACATCTTCACCTGGTAAATGTCCAATTCAACTAACTGACATTTTTTCTCTATCGTCGTTCCTCTCATTACTGTCTCGTAATCATCATTAACTATAACGACATCGTAATGATCACTAATCGTTGTCCGAATCACAATAATATAACTGCTTTCACTGTTATCGCTTACTAGTTTGTATCACACTATCAATAGTCTTACATTATTATTTTAACCTATTTTTCCTTTAATCTAATTAACATTAATATTTCACCATATTTTACGTACAATACATATTTATATACAAATGCATGCAACCTCAACATCTGCTTTCCTTGTGAGCATTTGACTAGTATGCATCCTAGTACAATATGGGTTCCATTTGTTCTCAACGCGTGTTATTTGTCTCGTGCCTGGGGTGATGCTAGCTAGATGCCTCCAGCTTAGATTTCGGAATTACATAACTTGTCAAATCAATCCATATGACCCTACAATTTATATTCTTCCTAGTCTTGCTTCTCCCTCAACTTATTACTGTGTTGTTAACTCTCGATTACTCTCATGTTTACCCATCTCACTTTACTTGTTATTCTACATCCATTCTATTTTATTTTATTACGCAGGCCTACTGTTTACAATGCCGGTACTTCTGCAAGTCTTATTCTGTGTCTAAATAATAATTTTCATTTCTATCATTAATCCCCTTTTATACATCTATAATCTACTATTTGTATTTACAAAAAACCTATCCTTACTATTTTCTTACATTGTATTATAATTCTCTATCTCACATTTATATTTATACACACTAAATCGATTTGTTAGCTTATCCCCGAATAATTCTTAATTGAGCTTAAACCCTTAAAATTTAATTACATCCCTAGTCTACTTATTTTGCAAAACTGTTTTAACTAACCTATTTAACCTTCCCTTACGTTGGAAACATCTTACTATCGTCTTTTTTCTCCTTTTTCTTACTTATTTCTCACACTCTCTCTTCAAACCTTCCTCATCTTATACCATATGCTTTAGCTAATCGTGGGTCCTCTTCGTCCTCAACTAGTGGTCCTAAACTTCGCAACGGGTATCTGTGCGTTGGTTGCTCACGTCCTCGTAACTTCTACTACCTGTGTGCGCCCTCTAATCCCGTCGTCGTCGTCCTCAAAATCTACTATTTCTATTGGTCTCTGCCTGTCCTTAGCTACAAATCCTAGCTCTTCGTCCTCTTTTTCGTCTGCTTCCTCTAACTGATCCAATGCTTCTATCTCGTCTGCGAACTTGCAGTGGTTTTTAAAAAAAACGATTGGCGGGTACCAGCTGTGTTCCTGCCTTTCCGTACATGTCCTTTATTTTGAAAATAACAGGTGATCGAACCTGTACTATCCTGTGGGGTCCAGAATACAGCTGTGCAAGCTTCTTTGTTAATCCAGGGCGTAACCTAGGTGTGTATAGGAACACTTTGTCTCCTAGTTCATACGTGACTGGCTTAGTCGATCGGTTGTAGTACTCATGTTGTCTATCCCTGCTTAACTTAGCTTTTTCCCTCTTGCTTCTCTGAAGGTTGTCCTGCAGGCGTGCTATCAACTCACTACTGTAGTTTACATCAACGTCATAGCGCGCCCCTCGATGGTTTAATGATCGCATCAAATGGTAGTTCTACATCACGGCCTAATTCCATAAAGAAGGGTGACTGTCCTGTACTGCAGTGGGGCGTAGCGCGATATGCTAGCAAACAATATGGTAGCCATTGATCCCAGTCTTTTTGGTCCTTGTTTACATAATGTGATAGGTACTCCTCATATGTTCTGTGCTGTCTTTCACAAGTAGAGTTGCCACTTGAGTTGTACGTCGTTGTTTGTAGCTTTTTAATGCGCAACAGGGCACAAACTTCCTTCATTACTTTACCTATAAAGTTTTTTCCGCAAACGCTAATTAAATTGGTCCCGGGGTTCCGTGGCGTGAAACGATTTGTGTTACAAAGGCGGTCGCGATGGTTTTGGCGGATTGGTTTTTCGAGGGCAATGGGATTCTGGGTACTTGGTAAAATGGTCTACAAGGTAGTATGTACTTATTTCCAGACAAAGTCGTTGTGAGAGGGCCCACAATGTCCCGCCCGCACCATTGGGTTGGTTTGGTGGCCTCTGAAACTTCTGTAGGGGTGCCTTACGTAAGTGGGGCGATGTTTTTTTGTCTGTTACCGAAATGCATTGTTGTACATGTAGGCGTATGTTTGCATCCATTCCTGTCCAATAGAATCGTGTTTTAATCAATTTAGTGCAACGTGTCACTCCGTTATGTCCTGCCATCGGTGCATCATGAAATGTTTTTAGTATCTTTAATATCATAGTTTTAGGCACAACTAGTTGGTCCTCTCTCTGGTTTGCAGTTCTTATCTTGTACAACAATCCGTCCTCGTCCAGTGCATACGTCTCGTTGCTTCGGTTGTCCTTAGTTAACTGAGTTATTACGTCCTTTAGTGCAGGGTCCTTACGTTGTTCGTCTCGTATTCGTTGTCTGTCATAAACTGGCTCGAACTCGGGTGCAACTGCACTTATGCATATTCTTGACAAACTGTCTGCGTTCGTGTTCAACTTGCCTTCTCTGTACTTGACTGTGAAGTTAAAATTACTCAATAGAATTGACCATCGGGCTAAACGCGAAGTTGGATCTTGCAATGAGTCTAACCATAACTAAAGGTCGGTGATCGCAGTATATGGTTTAAGTGATTCCCATATAGGTAGCAGTTAAAATATTTTTTTCCAAACACTATACCTAACAATTCTCTTTCTGTCACAGTGTAGTTTTTCTCTGCGTTATTCAATACTCTTGATGCATAACCCACTGGTTTTTTCTACTCCTTCTGACATCTGTGAGAGTACAGCTCCTAAATGCGACGTCACTGGCGTCGGTAGATAAAATGAACTCTTTATCAAACATAGGGTAAATTAACACTGGTTCCTTGCATAGCGCATCTTTTAGCGGGGGTTTTAAATGCTTTCTCTGAGCTTCTCCCATTCAAACGCCGTTTCGTTCTTTTTTAGTTCTGTTAACGGTCTGGCTTCGACGCATAGGAATTTATATGTCTTCTATAATACCCCGACATTCCGAGAAAGCCCTTTTCTTTTGTCAACTCGGGTTTTGGGCTAGGATACTCCTGTATTGCTTTGACTTTACGTGGATTCGGTTTAATTCCATCTTCAGACACAACATGGCCTAAAAGTCCAATTCGGTCCTCAGAAAATGACATTTCGATGGTTGTAATTTCAAATTTGCATCTCTTAGTCTGTCAAAAACTTCTCGAAGTCTCTCGATGTGTTCCTCTATGGTTCGTGAGTGCACAATTACGTCATCGATATAACACATGCAACGAATGCCTATGAGTCCTGATAATACTGAGTCCATTAATTTTTTAAAAATCGCTGCTGAGTTTTTCATTCCCATCACCATTCTGGTGTATTGTAGGTGCTTTCTCCCGGTCACAATAGCACACTTTTCTCTGTCCTCAGGCCTTATCAGTACCTGATGATAACCCTGATTTAAAACGAGGCTGAAAAATATTTTGCGCCTCCTAGCATGTCCAGTTTTCCCCGTTTATATTCGGAAGTGTCCAATTTGAGTTTTCGTTACACTATTTAATCCCCTCATATCTGCTACGACACGATAACCTACGGGTCCTGGGCTGCCGTCTGGTAGCGGTTTTGCTTGGTTTATCGACGAGAAGCCAGAAAGCTCCCTTCACTGTTAGTTGGCTCTAATATTCCCTTATCCTTTTATGTCCTGGAGCATTTGTCAAGTATAGCTCTCCTTGAATGTGGTATCCTGTATGGAGGTCGTTTAATCGGCTTTGTGCCTTCTATTAACTCTAATTTGTGCTGTACCCCTTTGGATGTGCATCCGAAAGTCTCTTCGTCTTGCGAAATAAATCAACATACTCAGTTAAAAATTCTTGCATCTGTTTCTTAAACCGGTCCTGTCAAATGGTCTAAGTTCCACATAGTTCCATTTCTTGCTGTGTAGGCTTGTTTTTTGCCTTGGGCTGATATGGAGGCTAGCGTCCCTTTTTCTTTCATTTTTTTCCATTCTCGCTCCCGAAATCGATTCAATGCTTCCCATCAGAAGTGTTCTTGGGTATCTCTATATCTGTTTGCGTAATATTCATGATTTGTAACTGTACTTTATGGTCTTCCCCTTTCTGTAATTAATGAGCGCGCACATAATATGCCTCATGCGTTAGCATTGGGTGGTTCAAACAATAACACATTCCCTTCACTTTCATCCGCGTGTGATCGCGATAACTCGTTGTATACCCTTCACAGGCACCTCCGATCGTGCTGGTATAGTTGTTCTTTCTTTTAATCGCACTAACCTTACACATTCATTATTTTGCGTCTGTTGCCTTGCTCGTAACATCGCAAGTTGGCTCAATCACTTCTTGCTTGTTGCATAACTGTTGTAGGCTGTGTTGTTCTTCTTTTGTAGTTCCCTCTTTAATGGTCTGTTCCGTGTTGGCGATTGTGGCTTAATTTTTCCCCTTTATTCTGCTTATCTGTTTGTAATCTCGTGGAATTAGAATTGTTTTACCTCTGTGTTTTATTACGTTGATTAATAGGTTAAATTGCTGGGGTGCCTTGTACTATGCAAATTTAGTTCTCTTGCATCTAACTTGGTTCCTCTGTTCGGCAAGCTTTTGATTTCCATAGCAACCTTATTGTTACCTTCCCACATGTATTGTTCTGTTGTGGATATATTGAATTTGTATTCATGCAAAAAGTCCTTTCCGATCACTCCGTCTACGTCACCAAACATGTCGTCTCTTCCTATGACGAATGGGAACAAGTAAACATCGTTCCCTAAGTTCAGTGCTAAATCTGTTTCGCCTGTGGTCGAAAATGATCTCCCTGTTGCAGCATACAGTATTTGATCAAATGGTCGAGTCCGGTTGTCCTCCTTTTCTAACTATCCCTTGTCGTATTAATGAAACAGTAGCGCCACTATCAATAAAAAGTTTCACAGTCCGTTTTTGTTCCGTTTTATTATGCACCACACCAGTTATAATAAAACCATTCTCTTGCCAAAAATTTCCGAGTATCTCGTAACGTAACATGCGGGGCTCTAATTTTTTTTGGTTCCCGTCCTCCGCGCCAAAACGAGAACCTTGGTCGTTTTGCACTTGATATCTTGCTTCCCTTTGTTTGCGAAAGCAATCACGCTGTACATGACCTGGTAGATCAACAATAATAACATCTGTTATTGTTTTGATTCGGATTTGAAGTAGGACCGCGACTTTCACTTGTTCGTCTGGCTGTCGCACGTCCTTCGGGTGAACGTCCTGCTTGTTGACAATTGCGTGCAAAATTTCCGGGGCATTACAATTTTAACACGTTTCTGTATTTGTCTCCGTTGCTGGGGAGTCTCGGGCTAATGACCGAAATTACGACATTCATAACATTGTATTGAACCTGAGTTATAAAGTTCCCGGGTTTCTTTCCCTGTTTTTTTGTATTATCGTTTCTATTATTGCTCGCATTCCATGGCCTCTCGGGCGTCCTTGTCTGCATATTTCGCATGTTGCTGGTTTGTACTGAGTCGCGTGGCGTAGGCAAAACTTGCTCTGATGACACTGTATTAAACACTGGCTTCTTATCAATGGTTAAAAAGTTCATTTTCATGCTCCTCAATCGCTATCTTGACTGCTTCTGCGAATGTTTTAGGCGCTCTCAAAAAAACAAATCTCTTTGCTTCTCTAATTCAGCGAAGAAATTGCGCCAACAATTGCTCCTCTAGCAAATTTCAAACGAATGTTATTTTCCGCTCTATCTTCCGAAATAACTCGAATTTGGGTCCCTTCCTTTCCTTAGCCGTGTTGCATACTGGTCTATTGTTTCTTGGTCGTTGCACACAATTATTAAATCGCTGGATTGCTGACGAATTATGTTCTCGTTCCTTAAATCGCTGAGTCAAGCTCGCTTTTATTGTTTCGTAATTAGCAGAGTGAAGCTCGGTTTCTACATTGAAAATATTCCTTAGCTTCCGCCTTCTAGCTTTAAAACAGTTATTCCAGTTTGCTGTTCTGGTGCCCATCCCGCTAACAATGATGCCCTATCGATTGATAAGAAAAAGTCCCTCAACTGTTTTGTCCTGATTTTTTCCCCAGAAAACTTTTCGAATTAAAGCAAGAAGTCCTGACACATTCCTAGAGGGGAACCTCCTCGGCTATCGGTACTACAGCATTGTAAATCACTGTTTTTATTTCTATGTAGGGTTAATAGTGCTGTCCCCCAGTATTTATTTAAAATTACGTTTCTATCGTTTTTTCCTTTACACTGTTGAATCCCCCCAAAAAATTTTTTTTAAATATCCCAAAACTGATCTAATCCGCAACCGATCTAAACCGCATCGCTTCACCACTGTAGTAATGGCGGCTGACCGGCTCCACAAACCTTGGTCACGGGTTCGATACCCAACTACTGACATCTGCACTTTAATGAGCCGATTAACCGTCATAAATTTAAATTTTATAGGGATGGATTCGAAACGGGAATACGTACTAACCGGAATTGTGGGTAAAACGACTCAGGCATGAGTCGATTAGATCTTTAAAATGACTTTATTACAATAAAACATAACAATAGATAAACAGTTAAATATGCCAACACCGTGTAACTTCATAGATTCGTCACAACATTGTCTCAAACACATGATAAATCCCAAAAGGGGCGCCCATTCGCGCAGGTAACTTAATATTGTGACTTCATTAAATGCAAAACACTGAATTTACTTTTAAGATATTATCCAATCAATAGTTAGATTTACAATTTAAAACATATTTATTTTCTCCAAACACCTAAGGGAATATTTTATAAATTTGATTAACTTACAAGTCTCAGTATCATCTTTTTCTACTGCTATCGGCTCTTCGTCTGGTTTTTTTACTCTCCTTACCCTACCGATTTTCAGCTCTTTTATACTCCAACTCGGTCACTAATTAGACATTTGATTGTAACTTTTCTAGATCTTTCTCTCTGTTTCCATTGGCTGAGACGATTTGTGCGTGGCCTTGGGTGCCAACCTGTACCAGCTACTACCTAATGTGTTTTTCGTCTTAAACTTCAGAAATGAGTAATAATGATATTTAAATGACACTCGTACCTCCTCGCGATGGCACGGGCAATGTGAGTCATGCAACATTAGGCTAACTTATATAAGTTGTTTACGAACTTTGGCTTCGCCTTGCGCAATCGTCTTTCTTCTGGAATATTCTACATGTTAATATTACCTGATTCAATCTAATACTAAAATTCACATTCTCTATAACATCGGTTTGAATTTAAATACATACCAATACAGAGATAAAAATCCGCTCTACTACAGTTACCTGACCAGGATGGTGGCACAACTCTTACTCTAGCTCTAGTGAACGTGCAACGATGTGCGCTGTGTGAACACCCGGTTTTTTGTAAGATATCCGACCACAAGCTGAGCACGAGCACAACCGTTGTGTGTTCTCCGCCGCTTGCAAGTATGCGATAAACAACAATAACACGTAGATCACTCCAAGTGTTACCTGACCAGGAGGTCAACAACTCTAACTCTAGCTCTAGTGAACGTGCAACGATGTGCGCTGTGTGAACACCAGGGTTGTTGTAAGATATCCGACCACAAGCTGAGCACGAGCACAACCGTTGTGTGTTCTCCACCGCTTGCAAGTATGCGATCCACAACAATAACACGTAGATCACTCCAAGTGTTACCTGACCAGGATGGTCCACAACTCTAACTCTAGCTCTAGTGAACGTGCAACGATGTGCGCTGTGTGAACACCGGGGTTGTTGTAAGATATCCGACCACAAGCGAGCCGAGCACAACCGTTGTGTGTTCTCCACCGGCTTGCAAGTAAGTGATCACAACAATAACACGTAGATCACTCCAAGTGTTACCTGACCAGGATGGTCCACAACTCTAACTCTAGCTCTAGTGAACGGGGCAACGATGGGGCGCTGTGTAAAAACACCAGGGTTGTAAGATATCCGACCACAAGCTGAGCACGAGCACAACCGTTGTGTGTTCTCCCCCGCTGCAAGTATGCGATCACAACAATAACACGTAGATCACTCCAAGTGTTACCTGACCAGGATGGTTAACAAACTCTAACTCTAGCTCTAGTGAACGTGCAACGATGTGCGCTGTGTAAAACACCAGGGTTGTTGTAAGATATCCGACCACAAGCTGAGCACGAGCACAACCGTTGGGTGTTCTCCAAACCGCTTGCAAGTATGCGATCCCCAACAATAACACGTAATCACTCCAAGTGTTACCTGACCAGGATGGTCCACAACTCTAGCTCTAGCTCTAGTGATCGTGCAACGATGGCGCTGTGTGAACACCGGGGTTTGTTGTAAGATATCCGACCACAAGTTGAGCACGACACAACCTTTTGTGTGTTCTCACCGCTTGAAAGGGTATGCGATACAACAATAACACGTAGATCACTCCAAGTGTTTCCCTGACCAGGATGGTCCACTCTAACTCTAGCTCTAGTGAACGTGCAACGATGTGCGCTGTGTGAACACCGGGGTGGTTGTAAGATATCCGACCACAAGCTGAGCACGAGCACAACCGTTGTGTGTTCTCCACCGCTTGCAAGTAGGGCGATCACAACAATAACACGTAGATCACTCCAAGTGTTACCTGACCAGGATGGTCCAAAAAAACTCTAACTCTAGCTCTAGTGAACGTGAAACGATGTGCGCTGGGGTGAACACCAGGGTTTTTTGTAAGATTTTCCGACCAAAAGCTGAGCACGAGCACAACCGTTGTGTGTTCCCCACCGCTTGCAAGTATGCGATCACAACAATAACACGTAGATCACTCCAAGTGTTACCTTTGACCAGGATGGTCCACAACTCAAACTCTAGCTCTAGTGAACGTGGCAACGATGTGCGCTGTGTGAACACCAGGGTTGTTGTAAGAATCCGGCCACAAGCTGAGCACGAGCACAACCGTTGTGTATTCTCCACCGCTTGCAAGTATGCGAATCACAACAATAACACGTAGATCACTCCAAGTGTTAACTTGACCAGGATGGTCCACAACTCTAACTCTTGCTCTAGTGAACGTACAACGATGTGCGCTGTGTGAACACCAGGGTTGTTGTAAGATATCCGACCACAAGCTGAGCACGAGCACAACCGTGTGTGTTCTCCCCGCTTGCAAGTTGCGTCACAACAATAACACGTAGATCACTCCAAGTGTTACCGGGACCAGGATGGTCCACAACTCTAACTCTAGCTCTAGTGACGTGCAACGATGGGCGCTGTGTGAACACCAGGGTTGTAAGATATCCGACCACAAGCTGAGCACGAGCACAACCGTTTGGTGTTCTCCACCGCTTGCAAGTATGCGATCACAACATAACACGTAATCACCCCAAGTTTTAAACCTGACCAGGATGGTCCACAACTCTAACTCTAGCTCTAGTGAACGTGCAACGATGTGCGCTGTGTGAACACCAGGGTTGTTGTAAGATATCCGACCACAAGCTGAGCACAAGCACAACCGTTGTGTGTTCTTCACCGCGTGCAATTATGCGATCAAAATAATAATGATTAAAATAATAAAATAACCTTAAAAAATCACTTCTGTACACTTCGTCATTATATATTATTTTCAACAAACTTACGGGAGACCTAAAAACAAACATCTTGCATCTTTTTACATCTTTTTAATTGTGTATTTAATGAAAGAATAATAGATACAAGATAAATTTCCTGCTATAGTGCTACTCGTAAAAATTTACATTGTATTTTTTACGTAGTATTGGAATCATATCATGTCACATTGTTGTGATTGATCCAAACAAAAGGAAAGTAAAATAATAAATTAATAATGAAGTCAAATACATGTATTATTTAACAATAACTACTAACGTGAAGAAACATTTCTGTAATAATAATTCAACATGGCAATGCACGCATACTTTTTAAATGCGGCGTCATATAATCATTTCATTTTGCAGGAAAGTCACTCTTAGGACAAGGAAACTGTGATTCTATCCCGCACCCGTGCTGGGAGTGGCGATACAATCCAATCATATTGCTAAACGTTTTCCATAATCTTAGCTCTGAGGTCGTTGATTATAATGAATCTGTTTTGTTTTAACGTTAAGAGAACTTTTTTCCAGTAAGTCTTACTAAACTTTGGAGTTTCGACACTCTTGTGGCTCCTTGCGTCCACAGTCGTATGAAATGTGTATGGGAAAGATTATGTTTCATTGAAAATGTTATGTCGGACACTTGTGTGGCTGTTTGCGTCAACAGTCGTGTTTAATTTGACTGATATTCTGATTAATCTAGAGACCTCATCGCCCGTAAACTCACATGCATTAAAACGAAACTTTAGTGTAGCGGAATAAGACGATAACCCATTTTTTAAAGTTATGATAGATAGAAAGAAAAAACATACACAACATACTGACAAAGTTATCAATCGATAATATTAAAAAAATTATTCGGATTCTGTTTTAGATTATGATTTTGGTTCGGTGAAAACAAATTTAAAAAGGCGGTTCGTTTCGAATCAGTTTTGAACTATCGAGAACAATCAGGCAACAGAAAAAACTGGACACGACTTTTTTCGTGATATTTTTGTTTAATTGTATACAGTCAATCATGTAGGAGGTCAAAGTCTAGAGATATTGTAGGATTACTGATAATTTCAAATATCTCGGAGATGCAATAAGTCTGTTGAGAATATTTTGCCAAAACATATAATTTTTTTGCTTCGATCACTACGCTCAGAATACTTATAAACACAGAAGCTCTCCTTAGTGCTGCATGATTGTTAATCTCTCTCCTCCTGCCCCCAACACTCTCAGTCCAGATTATGTATCAATGGAGCCTCTAGACACAAACTATGCGTACTCATCACGGAATTAGTGAAAGAACCACAAATTATTATTATTGTAGGTAAAAAAACACTCAACTCTATAAAGTTCACTCTTAGTGTTCCATGGATAATCGTTATACACTAAAGTGATTTGCAACAAACGAAACCATTATAAATGCATTCTCTTGATATGCTGGTTAATATATATTTTAAGATGTGCACGATGAGCACAGTGAGGACACTTAAACTGGGGCTTTTTGCCGCATACGTGATTCACATGTTCTCTTAAGCTCGACACCATTTGGAATTTCTTTCCACATTTCTTACAAACAAGTCGTGGTTCGTCTCCACACTCGTGCTTCATGTGTGTCTTAAGATTACATTTTTGACGAAACTTCATGTTACAAACTAGACACTTGTGTGGTTCTTGTCGTCCACAGTCATCTTTCACGTGTGTTTAAATGCCCCTTGTTCTTGAAGCTAGAGGGACATCTTGTACAGCGATATCTTCCATCTTGCAGCCCCTCATCAGGAACTGGACGCCAGGCTTGGTCGGCATCTGATACTGACAAACATCGAGCTGGAACTGAAATCAACATCATTATGTTAATAATACTGCAATGGTTGAAAAATGACTGAAAATAAACGGCATGTTGAAAACAAACAACAACCAAAATCACAAAGAAACAACTAAACAAACAAAGAATAAAAAATCATCGACTACAAAATATGGTTAATTAAGTTGTTTTAAAAAAAAAATGTTCAAAACACACATTTAATTTAATTGGCAAAAATCATGCAGTAACATCATTTTCTTTAAAGAAGAAGTTTCTCCCTTTTACCAACATGCATGGTAACATTTTACCCCTCATTGATTCTATTATGAAACAACCACACTGAGTGTTCAATGCTTTTTGGTACATATCACTATACATTTTGATAGAATAACTCTCAAGCCTCAAGGTACTTGCCCATTAAAATAGATGAACATGCTCTGGGCTCCCTAGAGTCTAGGGTGATTACTACTAATAACTAATTATTTCAATAAAAGGACCTTAATTTAAAACCTGACAGTTTAGAGAAATATGTCACACAAAGTATATGCTAGACGTGCCAGTATATTATGCCCCACGTGCTAGATGTAAATAACATTTGGGCCAGTATCGTCACATTAAGCATAACTGCTGCGTACCTTAAGCGGGCATCCATCATCAGTTCATTGTGTAATATAACAATATAACGCCAATTTAACATCAATATTATTATTGATTCATAGCAGTTGTCATAAAAGTTTGTCCCGACTGAGGTATCAGTTTGGACAACTGCTATTGAATCAATGTCCTTAAAGCGTGCTTATGCTTAAAAACCTTATATTCATCAATATTATTGTTAATCAATTTGATAAAATAGATCTAGTATGAGCTATTTTTTTAGTATATAACTAAATCGGGTTTTACACTGGAGAGTTTAAAATGTAAAAGAGAAAGAAGAGAAAGAGTACGTTTCCTGAAGTGGAGAAAGCATGTGTAGAATGGGACTTTTAACGTTGTCTTCACACTGCGGAGTAAAAGAGTAAAACATGATATGTCTCCCAACTTGTCTGGACAATGCTAGACAAGAGAGAAGTGGAGAGAAATGTGACCTTGAAGAGTTGATCGTCTTTGGTCAACATGTTGACATTGAGTACAAACGAGGCCGTCGCTAACGTACAGGCCGGAGACTGCGCTGCGAGTTGTGCTGTGACGTCACACTAGTGGGCCGACCGCGTGGCTCGGTAGCGATGACAAGTCTGTCACGCTGCACCGGCGAGCAGATACAAATCGTGCTGATTCATTGCTTATTTTACTTGTGCTTCTAAATATAGACCAGAAGACGTACTCAATGCATCATTCATTAGAAAGGTGAGCCTCTTTTCATAACTATTGGAGATATTAATTGATAATACAGATATTGTTCGTGTCCACACCACATACTTTATTTACATTTGACATAACCTATATTCTTGTATCGAGGTCTGCAATCTGCTTTGAGATCGATTTTGTTCTTTGATACTTGTATGTGTTCTTAACTTGTGAAATTACGTCCATTTTTACAAGTTTATTATGTGCATGTGGCTCATTGGCCCTGTGGGAGGCCCAAATAATAGACTTGTAAATTGTAGGTATTGGTTATAACGAATAGGCCTACTTTAGCTTTATAGCGGGCATATTGACATATATCGGTATACGTCCACTGTTCAGCACAATGTATTAGTGACTAGGCCTAAGTGTGTTGTGTTGATCTCTGAAAATAACCTGAAATATTAGCAATATAATACTTTTCAGAGTTTTTTTTAAAGAAACAACACAAGACACAAGAGGAATACTATTACGAAATAGATTTCCACCTTTACGATCATGTATGCCTATGCATGTTTAGTGTTTACACAACAATCTACACGGCATTCGATAAACATGACTTCTGGGACTCGCTCTTTCTGATGTGTAGAACATTGTTTGTGTGGAAAGTAGAATCAAACTCTAGGCCCTTCATTTAAACATAAATATTGTTGGGCCTACTTGTTGATTTTGAGAAGTCACACGCCTTCAGATTTACTTTGTTGCGAGTACTTATAAAACCTGTAAATAAGAGTGGGTATACGGAATAATATATATTTTAGCAACAATGCATTTTGGCAAATACGAGTTTAGTACCGTTTTGACAAAAAAATTCGTACACTAATTGTTATTTTCAGAAAACTATTTTAGCTTTAATCAAGTTATAGCTAAAGGCGTTTAGAAACTATGTCCAGAAACCGATTCAGAAAATTTAATTTTGAACGATCTTGTATATTACACTTTTGTCCAAAAATCTAAATATAATTTTCCCAAAAATGAGGTTATGTCCCCGCGCAAAAAAATTCACATTTTTTTCCTGTTATTTTAAAGGCTTTCTTTCATTCAGCAAACTTTTCAGACATGTTTCTTCGACTTTCAAAATTATCGGCCAGAGGTGGTACAATAGCCTTAAGATATAACGTAATCTTTCAGGCGTCAATGTTGAAATTTACTCTTTTAGATGCCTTCCAAATGTAGTGTGCCGGGATGTTCTCCCAACTATAAAAGAAAAGAAGCATCTGTAGAATACTTGTTATGTATGTATGTGGGTGTAGGTAAGGCTCGTAAAAATGCATAGCCATGATTATCTGGTAAGCTTTAAAGCATCATTTATTATATAACGTGTACTAAATCTACTACATGATGTTGTGCATGAGATTGTCAGAAGGAAGCGACGCCATGCTGTTTTTTAACACCGCCTTGTAAATGTGGCGAGGCAAGCAAGCGGGAGTTTTAACTTTGAATACACCACAATTCTCCCCCTCAACAGTATACCTACAATGCATAAAAGTAGATTGCAAGTCATACGTGAGCTTAGGTACCAATAATGAAATGAAAATAATGAAATGATTTGGTACTTGTAGCACAATATTCCAAAACAGTAGCCTTTTCTGTAATCAGCTATATTTTGTTTACTATTTTGGGCAAGTTGTTTGGTTAAAATATGCTGATTACTAACAAAGGGTGTCATTTTTTAATTAAAGTTTACGACTGATGTTATAAAGGACCATTTTAGATAGATATGATTCTCTAGGATCCAGGTGGAACAAAAAATTAGGGGTTTAAAACCGATTTAAAAAACCCCCCTAAACGCCCTTTTTCGACTGTGCAGGTAAAAAAATTTTTGAAAAATACGTGAAAAACCACAGTTTTAAAAGATTTTTTAAAAAGGGTTTTTATTTGAGGTAATATATCTTTTGGGAAAAAAAAAAAATTTGGGGGGTTTTATTGTGGTTTTTTTTAGTGTCTCGTATCTCCCCTCAACCCGTAATGACAAGACGACAAAACACAAGGACCCCTGAAACAAAGTAATGATGTTTTTTGGGAAAAGAAGAATGGACAAAGACAAAAAATACGTTTGATCAAAACCCTGCTATTTCGAATTTTATAATTTATAGTAAAATGTAAATAAACCCAAACTCTTGTTTGAAAATGCAAAAAGGGAAAACTCGTACTTTTGTCACTCCGCAAACTTAAAAAACTGGCAACAAATATGTATACTCACGTTATTTTGCAGAGTTATCCCTGCCGTGCTTTTGGGTGTTTTCCGGGGTAGGGCTCAGTTCTCGTCGGCAGACAAAGATACCTTTCCCCAATAATTTTTACGGCTGAGTTATAAAAATACATTGCCGCCCCAACCCCCACAGTTCACAATTATTAATTGTTAAAAAGGTCAGAGGAGATGAGAAAATGGGGGGGGGGGGCAAAATTAGGTATAAGACATTAATTTTTTTTTTTATCATTTCATTCAAAATTTTAAAAGGGTTTAAAAAAACTTTTACCATGATTGATCCTTTAAACTTAAAGGTAATACTAAATTTAAATTTATTAAATAATTAAAGGTAACATTTTAATTTAAAATTATTTTAAAAATGTATATCAGTGAAAAAGACCAGCCGGGGGGTTATTTTACAAATACCACCTAAACCCAAATGTGCAATGTTTGAAAAAAAACTGGGAAAAACGCAAAAGTCCCGCGCGTTGATGGATAGCTTTTTAAAGTTTTAAGTTTGCGTAGGGATTTCTTTACTTTTGCGTGCTTTGGGTTTTGCTACCTACCATTGTAAGTGTTGTTGTAAAATTTCTTTTGTTACCGCAGGGGTTTTTTTTACCGTAAAAAACTTATATTAAAAGCTTTTTTCTATGGATTCGGCTATCTTTTTAAAATTTTTCTTTAAAAGGTACTACACCCCAAAAATTAATGTCCATGTATAAATAAACGTTAAGGGCCCCACCCGTTTGGTCAAATTGGCCCCAAATGACACGAAAAATCGCATTTAAAAGTCAAAAAATTTATTTTAAAAAGCTTTTTTTCAAGATTCTACAAAATTTTTTCCAACTTTTTTTTTCAGAAAAAATACATCCCCATTACCTTAATGTCCTGTAAAAATATAACGTTGTAGCCTCACCGTTTGGTCAGATTGACCCAAATGGCTCGAAAATATCGCACAAAAAAATCAAAAATTATATTGAAACTTTATTTTTTAGATTCTGGGTAAATTTTCAACTTTTTCTTTTAGAAAACAATACATAAAAACCCCCAAACCAAGCCAGTAAAGAAACCCACCCGGACAAACCCCAAACCAAAAACCACAAAAACAAAAAAAAAAACGAAAAGGGCAACATGAAAAATTTTTTTTAACCCAAAAAAACTCACCAAAACAGAACAACCCCCAAAAAAATTTACAAGACAACCGGCCCGGAACCAAAAAAACAGACAAAAAAAAAAAAAAAAAAAAACAACAAAAAACCAAAAAAAACAACACAAATTTTTTTTTTGGGTCGTGAAATTGAAGTCTTCGCTTCGCTCCCCAAAAAACGAGCTGCGTAACAAACAATAAATTACGAGAATTAATAAACAACAAAAAAAAAAAAAACAAACACAGGTAAATAATTTTTTTTTTTTTTTTTTTTTTTTAAGGCTAAAACATTCCAAGCAGATTTACCATAAATCAACAAAATTCCCAAAGTTAAAAAAAGTTTCATTTTTAAAAAAGAACTTGCCAAAATTAAAAAATTTGGCCGTTAAAAACTTTCCAATTCAATGGTATCAATTTCCATTAAAAAATTAAATTCGGATGTAATTAGACGTTTGTTTCCCTGAAACTCTTTTCAACTTTTCAATTTTGTGAATTAATTTTAATTTTAAAAATAAAAATTAGAAATGGGAAAATTTTTTTAAAAACCCTTCCACAAAACAAAGGGGAAACAAATAATTTACCATCCGTAAATTATTAAATATTTTTTCTTCCAAAAATTAAGAATCTGGCAAAATTTTTTTACCTCATTTTTTTTTTTCCACTCAAAACCCCAAATTTTGGGGCTTTAACCTGTATTTCTCAATCTGTTTTAAAACTTTTAAAAAAAAAATTTTTGTTTAAAATTTTTATGTTTTTTGGGAAGAGAAAGACAACCTTTTTTTCTTATGCCACTTACCCTACCACCACATATTATTTTTTTTTAAATCCCGTATTTTCTTCACTGTGTCAAAAATTAGAGTTAAAAGAATATTATTTTTTATTATTTTAGGTTAAGAAAATGGAAAAAAAAAAAAAAATTTTTATATAAAAAAAAACCTCCAAATCCTGACTTACTTTTAATTTTTAATGGCCATTTTTTATTTCCCTTTGTTTCTTTTTTTAATTTTTGATTTTTTTTAATATAATTTTAAATTATAGATATAAGGTATTTTTTAAAAAAAATTAAAAAATAATTTATTTTAAAACAAAAAAAGGTTTTTGGCCCATTAGATCTACCACTTTATGCAGTCGACCCCCTTGTATCTTCCCTTTTTTCCTTGGGCCCCTTTTTTGCAATTTTTGCATTTTGTAAGGTATGAAAGTCACCACCCTTTATACTAGAGTCACAGGGCTCTTTTCTCGTCAGCAGACGCGGGGAAACAATTAAAAAATAATTTGAGCTGGGGATCGAAAAGAAAGCACCTTCCCGGGCCCAAAAAAAACATGAAGATTGATGTGAATGTCATGGGAGGAGAGAAAAACGGCATAAAAAATGTATTGTTTTAAATAAAATGATTTTTTAATTTCACAGAAAAATATTTTTTTTATGTTTTGACGCATTACTAATCCATAATCGAATCAAAAATGTTAACTTTTAATTTTATTATTATTGTGAAAATGAACAGTCAATGACATAAATATTTTTTCATGCATGACTATGACAGCAGTCTGCAAAAAACATTTTCAATATCCTACGAGCGAGTTTTTTATTGATCATTATCGATTTATTAGACATTACTGAAAAAAATCAGTTTTTACGGCTACTTTGGAGAATATAAAATGAGTGAAAACAGTAAGTCTGATCGGAATCGTCGTTGTATTTTTTTTTTTTATCGTAAGGATAAATATAAAAGGAATTTTAAAAATTGTGGTCTTATCCATAGGAAAAAAAAATGATACAATAAATGAAACGTTGTGGAAAAGGTTCTTGAAAAGTGATTCACTCCAGGCTGGCGCTTTTGCTGATCGCCCCACTCATCCCCGAGTCAAGTCCGGCTTCCGACAGGTCGCTGCCGCAGACCCCCTCTCAAGCTGGTGACGGAGGTTTCAGGGGCGTTAAACGTGGCCAGTGGGCTAGTTTTTTTCCCTGGACATATCACGCGCCTTGAAAAGGGTTTGGATGACGGGCTCTGTTACAAGCTGCTGCAACTGAGAGCCCCTTTTGTATGGTGCGCTTCATCCGAGCTTTTCTACGGGACGTCTCGTTTGTGTGCTGTTAACGATCAAAAAATTGCTCGTTTACCCCCTTTCGGGCGTGCCTAAAGGGTTCCTGCCTCTCTCCTTTTCCCTTACCTGATCTACTCCACGTTTTTTTCCCTCCCCCCTTTGTCCCGATATCTTCCCTTACCCCTCTATGCAGACGACAGGCCTACTGGTGCAAAGGGGCGCCAGGATGAAGTTTTTCCCCCGCAAACACCCCAAAATTTAAAGCTCTGGAAGCTTGGATGCGTCTTTTGGCGTGTATTCCCAAACCCCTTAAAGACACAGCTTATCCTTTTGCACCACCCGGGACAAAACTCAAAAAAGTCTCAAAGACCATCCATCATTTATCTCACTTTGGGCGCTACGGTTACCCTAGTCGGTCTGCCAAGTACCTTTGGAGTAAAATTACGACATTCGGAACTGGGGTGCTCATTGCGTGCGTCATCAAACGTGCGCGGGTCGCGACTAAATTTTCTCGTGATGCTTTGTGGGGGACCCTTTTTGGATGCAGCTTCCCTACTCTCGGCACACTTATAAAGCTTTCATCCGTCCCCTTTTTGAATATGTGGGCCCGGGGTTGACACCCTCTTTAAAGGATGTCTCCACAAAACTTTCGCTGGAGCGAAGGATCCTTGCCAATCGCCCGCTTTTTCCGATGACCGGGAAAGAAACGGTATACCCAAACCGGGTCGGTGGTATCACTCTCGACTCGACACCCTTGCACGGGCTTCTGCAACGTCTTTACGCAGGCGGGAGGGAAAGAGCTTCACGACCTCGTTTCGCGTCCCGGCCTTCAGACCTTCCCCGCTTCAAGACCCTTTTCCGCCTTTTGCTTTTAAATTTTTCTAACTTTTTTAATGCATGTTCTCTTTTTGTTTTTCATGTATGTAATGTTTACCTCGTAACTCTGCAATCACTGTGTCAGGCTACGAGGGCCACACTTGCCCTGCATTTGCCTTCCCGCTTATGGCAGGAAAAAATTTTAAAAAATAAATGAGCCATTTTATTATCCATAAAAAAGGGAACCCTGCAATATTTTTTGTAAATTTAAAACCCTAATAAAAGTATTAAATGCACAACGGTACGTTATCGAGTTATGGAGGATTCCTCTAGACATGATACGGGGGGGCCCACCAAGATGTGAGAAATAATGGTGTGTTTTTCAAAATTTATCATAATAAATTTATATTTTTGTTATCGACACTCTTGGAAAAAAATTAAAAGAGTAACAAAGTCTAAGGAAAAAAAACAAGTTCAAAACAACAAAAAACAGACGAGGTTTTATTATCACAAAAGTCTTTGTTACAAAGTATATTACACAAAGTACATTTTATCTAAATATTAAGAGGACACCGTCGCGCAAGCGCGGCGTGAAGCCGCTACGCGGAGGGCGTGGAAAACCTCGTACTCGGAATACCTCGTAGTTTGGAAAACCTCGTTGACAGCGACAAAATCGCGAATCGGGTCCGCGTACGGCCGCGATACGATAGCTTTCGGGTGACGTTTGTCCAGTTTATCCGAAGACCTGTGACAAATTTGTTTTCCTTCCGGGACCTTTTTCAGTACGCCCCGCCGGACGCCTGTCCGCCGCCTCTAATTAACGGTGCAAAATGTTTTTTCGAATTGAGAATTTTTAACGCTTTTGTGTAAAATGTGGGAGAAATGTTTTCCTGGGACATTCCGAGACAAAATATGTTTTACCGGTAAATCCTAATCTTCGCCTCGTCCGCGCAGATCCGCAAAGCCCAAGTGGACAGGCCAGACATACTGCACATTTTTCATTAATTCCTGGACAAAAGTTTTTCCGTGACACTGTCCGGGTTTAAAATATGACCCCTCTCCTTCCGGTACCTTATAGCTCGAGAATGTACCTGATCGTACTGTAATTGTGGAAGATATAATAAAAAGAAAACGTTTTATGCCACAAAATGACCACTACTATTTTGAGACATGTCAAAAAGTGTTTGGCAACGTTGAAATGAAAGGTGTTTCGGGGAATGCGGGCCCCCTGACGGAATTCGAAAGAAAAATAAAATATTTTTTTTTGAAAATGCCCGCAAAAAGGTTGACGGAATGCCCTGAGCAACTGTTTTTGACTTTAAAAATTACCCCTCTCATAAACCCTCACTGCTTCGCTTTGACCATCAGTCTTAAGCCCGAGATGAACCCGATCGTCCGAGAATTGCCCAAGCTATAAAAGAATCAATGTTTTATTGGAATTTTCCAAAATGACCAACCACTTAAAAAGAAACCGAAACTAAATTAAGTGTTAGGGCCGTACCTCTGATGCAGCCCAACTGGCCGGCCATTGGAATCGCAATCAAAATTCAATTGCTTGAAGATATTCAATGCAATGATCTTAATTTATATTTCCAAAACACCCCCCCCCCCCACACACACACAAAAAAACAGTGTACAGAGGCATCTAGTCAACACAAACAGTACCACGAAATTCGGATTCGTACTGGAAAAAGTTAATAAATTTTCACTGATAATTAATGTTATTCTTTATAAAACTCGACTCCCCCCCCCCCCACCCATCACTCCACGCCACTTTGTCCTCTCGATTTCCCCTCGTCGTGTTCCGTTGACTTGACTTGCTCCCCCCCCCCCCCCCCAAAAGCCCGCCACTGCCCAACCGTAAGGAAGTCGGCTAGGTATGCAACATTTATTTCTATAGTGGAAGTATTAAATTGTCGTCTCGATACTTTTGGTTTTGCACCTGGCGGGCTAAACCAACCCACTATTGTTGGAAGTCTTGCTGTCTCGATTGCCTAAAGGCTTCTAAACGCTTCTATTTCATGATGTTTCGATGTGCATGTGCCCATATGCTTGAGTTTTATATGGACATTTCGTTCTGGATTAAAAATGAGTTTCCCAAATCAGAGCCCCGCCAACTTCCAACCAGACTCCCCCCATGCCCTGACTTTATTACATCACTTCATAGCTAAAAATAGTTTCTTATAATGTATGCCCAAGTGTTTTGTATTCTAACTGTATGGAGCCTCTTTCAAGCTTACGACGCACTTTATTAATAGTTGTGATCAGTATAAATTAGCGTAAAACATTCACTGACGAGATTATTCAAAATTTTAATGTGCGTTTTTTTGCGCCCAGGATCTGAAACGAAATGGTTGAGATGTTGTTGGGCGTAATCGCCAAACCTTAGAACGGTATTTATAAGTCAACAAAGGAATCGAATCGTTTGAAGGCATATCCGTTAATGACGTTTTTCATTTGCATGCTACGAAAACGACGTTTTTTTATCGGCCTTGGTTTTACAAACCACGTTTTGAGTGCCGTTTGTGGCGCTCAGGACCATCGAAATAGGAGTCAAAGTATTTTTTTTGAAAGTTTTGATCTCGTTCGAAATTAATGAGACCACATGGTAGGGACATAAAAGTCGCAATAAGGGGCCCCGTTTTAGGGCATTCAAAAAGCATGTGTAAAGAATGTTTATTTTTCTATGCAAAACCGGACAACGCCATTGCAATCTTGTCTTCCCCCCCCCTGTCTACCCTTCACACTAGCCAAATACGTGATGTTTGGTATGACAATTTCGTAAGATTCGGATACAGTGGTTTTTACAATTCTTGAAATTTTTACAACAAAGTACATTTTATCTAAAATATTAGAGGAAAACACAATTTCGTAAGACCTAGCTTAATCAATCTCGTCAACAGGCCATTGACTACGACACATTAATAATCAGCCATCTTATAATTAGTTTCAAAGTATGTAAAGCCTCATAAAAGGATGTATTTTCCACAAGAATAGATATATTTTGTGGCCTGCATAATGGCAAATTAATACTACCATATTGATTCGTTGCATGTAATTGCGACTTGTTATTTATCACAACATCCGTAGCACATCGTGTGTTGCAATACAATCATGAAAGTTTGCAACATCACAAAACATAATAAAAAAATGAACACGGTCTAAAAGTATTAAACAAATTGAAATATTTATAATTAAAATTCTCCGTGTTTGTGCTTGCGTTCATAATGACGCCGTAAATTTAGGTTTTTTGTGTGCACGATAAGAAACTTTGGGTTGCACGGGACTGCGGCTTCCTTCCCGCCCTCGTTTCTTCTAGTGGCATACAAGTTTTGACGCGTGTCTAAAACGTTTTGCCACAAGCTTTACACTGAGGTTGATGTTTGTCACGCATTCGAATTTAATGTGGGGGATGAGTTGTGTTTCATTGAGTCATCGAGAATGTCTTGCTAAACTTAAAAGACATTTAAAGCTCCTTGCGTCCACAGCCCGTTCTTCTGGTGGTACACGAGATCATGTTTCCTCTTGTATGAACGAGGACAGTTTTGACATTGATGTCTGGCTATCAGGGAACAGGGCCGCCATTCCTGTTCAGCATTTTGAAAAATAATTAATATTTTAAATAAATCGAACAGAAAAAAATTATTTTATGTAAATTTAACTTTTGTCCCCCCTGAAAGCATTATAAAAAAATCTAAAAAAAAACTAAAAACGTAAACATTAAAAAATCGCCGACTTTTTAAATTAAAAAATTTGTAAGCTATTTTATTTGGGGCAATATCTTATAATTTTCAATCTTTTTTTCCGGCCACCATTAGGTGAATTGGTTTTTTTTTCGCATTGGATTATTGGTAAAAACGGAAACTTAAATTCAGGATTGCGGGTATTTTTCAAATTTTTAAAAAGGAATACAAATAATAATTCAGAAAATAGTGGAAGGGTTGTTGCCCACACCCGCTATTGTTGTCCGAATTCCCAAAGGCCCCCCAAAATTATCCACAAAAATAACATTATTTATAAAACTTTATTTCAAACTTTCTGCTAAAATTTTCCAACTTTTCTTTAAAAAACTCTCCCCTTCCTTATTTTTAAATTTTTTGAATTGTTACCAATTGTCAAAATCGGCCCAAAAATTACGAAAATTGGGGAGAAAAAATCTAAGAAAAAAATCTAAATGTACATTTATTAAATTTTTTTTTTATTTTAAACCAATACATTTTGTTCAAAAAAACGAAGGTGGTGGAAAATTTACATGGTCGCAAATTCCTTTTTCCCGATAGGGGAAAAACGGGGACCAAAAAAAAAAGACAAAAAAAAAAAAACAAAAAAGACCTTCGGCCATAAAAATTAAGGGAATTAACCTTAATAAACATAGCAAACAACACACCCTTTAATGTTGTTTTTTATCCATAAGATATACATGTTACAATAATTGTTATAAGATAAATCAAGGCAGATGCCATTTTAATCATTTATAGAATGGAAGAATACAACAATGTTAAAAATTATACCGTAATAAATGTCTAAAATGCAGCTAACCAAACATGTCATAGGCATGGACAGGGTTATGGAGACATTTTCTCTAGACAATACTGTATCTGATTCAGAAATAGAGGTATCAACAATAGCCAAAATAATCTGATTCAGTGTACATTGTTTTATCCACACCTCACTTGGAAAAAATTTAAAACGTGAGAAAGAAGGTAAGTGAATAAAGCCCTTAAAACCAATAAATTACTAGAAGGGTTACAACGCTATGAAACCCCAAAACCCGTAATGAAGCCAAATTTTCTCCTAAATAGACATGCCAAACAGTCAATAAGTGCATGAAGAATCCGATTTAAAAAGACCATACAATACTTATTGAAAAAAATATGGGTGTTACACAGGGGGTGACAAAAGTCATTGAAAGGGTTGTGGTGTTTTGTTACGATTTTTCAGGTGTTTACTGGTGACTTGTACGGAGTATTCTTCATAACCCTTAATGTGCAACACACACAAAAAAAAAGTCTTTAAAAGAGAAGGCTTCAAGACGAGTTTTTGGGCCCCTACGCTTCAGATAAGAATATAAAGAAAATGTTTTAAGTTAGATTTGACCAAAATTCCAAATACATAGACACAAACTACGCCCTTAGTTATATAGTGCTTAGGGTCTTGACAAAAATTTGAATATATATATAAAATATATATAGTCAAAATATATTATATTATGCAACTATTTGTTTAGAAATAAAAATATAGAAACTATGAAACTTTAGAGGATACATAGGTGAAATATCTAGGGGCAGTCACAGTATAATATGCCTGAATTTCGGGCTTATAAGGTAATAATATTTATTGGTTACAAGTCCTGTTTTTTTTATAGTTTTTGCAAGGCGGGATACCCATACAATAAAAAAAAAAAATTGTATAAACCCTTTTAGCTAATTTAAAAAGTAATGTAAAGAGCATACTATTCCATTTGTCAATTACTCAGTTTGTTTGATAATAACTACCAAAGTAAGTACACACGTACACGATTAATATAATCCAATGTGATGTCCATACGATTGAATTCAAAGGATATCTTTTTGATCGCTTTCATGAAGTCGATTTAGAGTTGACGAGCAAAAAAAAGAATCTCGACTGGTATCAAGTTCTCGTCGACTTTCACAGGAGCAGACAGATGTGAAACTAGCCTTCTAGGAACGGCAAGCTACTGTTCACATTATCTTATTATAATCTAAACAAAAAGTTTAAAATTTTCCCCATAAAAACTAAGATTTTGAAAGAAAATAAACTAGATTAAATATCAAGTTAATCATACAGATAATATAAAATTATGCAATGTTATCAAGGTGAGCTTTATCGTGAAAGGTAAAAGGGAAAGACAATTTTTTGAAAGTTTTTTTTTCTTTTTAAAGTCGGCTTAGTCAGACGAGGCCATATAGATAGATTACGAAGATTAGTAATCAGCCTCTTAACGAAATTCAAAGTATGTTGGCTTCATTTAAGGAGTATTCCCAACAAAAAAGGATTTAAATTGTTTTCATTTTACAAAAAGAATTGTGTTTAGGGCACATTTAGTTTAATTGATTGTCGTGGGCAATTAGCACTTCGACACGGCATGGAAGTGTGAAAAGACGATTAGCCGAATTTACAGGAAATTGGGATGAGCCGCGACCCAAAGGGAAATGCAAAAAATTTTTTTTTTGGGCCAGAATAATATCAAATGACATTACCACAGGGATTTCTGTTTCAAGTTAGCGACTTGTATGTCCCCAACATCTGTAGCACATCGAGTGTTGCAATACAGTCATGAAAGTTTGCAACACCAAAAACCATGAACTCGGTCTAAAAGTATTAATAAATTACAAAAGTTATAATTACAATTCTCCGTGTTTGTGCAGCGTTTATAATGCGCCGTAAACTAGATTTGTATGTGGCTCGATAGGGAAAACTTTGTACACGGGAACTGCGTCTTTCCCGCACTCGTGCTTGGAGTGACGATATAAGGATTGAATTAGTCTAAAGGTTTTGCCACAAGCTTTACACTGGGGTTGTTTTTTTGTCAACGCATTGTATTTTAAAGTGACGGGATATAGATTTTTTCGTGGAGAATGTCTTATACATTTCAGACACTTGTGCGGCTCCCTTTCGTCCACAGTCGTGTGTAACGTGTCTGGTTAGTTGTTGTTTCATCGGAATGTCTTGCTACAATTCAGACACTTGTGACGCTCCTTGCGTCCCAGTCGTGCTTCTGGTGGAACGTGAGACTATTTTTCCACTTGTAGATCGAGGACAGTCTTGACACTGATGTTTTTTAGAGCCTGGTGTGCTATCAGGAACAGGGCGCCATTCCTGTCGGCATCTGTAAAAATATAATTATATTTTAGAGCAATTTAAAAGAAGCAGCTTTAAGCTTCATTGCTGCGCTATAGGAATTATAAAAAAGTTTATCCCAGACATAAAATCACCACATAATCAGTGCAAAGCATGACCTCCACACCCACCAAAAACCCTAAAATATATTAAACTACTTTAACTAGGAAAACGCTAAAGTCCCCGCCCGCGTTGATGGATGAGCTTTTTAAAGTTTTAGTTTGCGTGGAATATCTAACTTTTGCAAGTGCTTTGTTTTGGGTGCTACGCATTGTAGGTGAATGTTGTCAAGTTTCTTTTGTTTCTTGTCAATTGGTATTATTAAACCGTAAAAAACTTTTTTTAAAAGCTTTATTTCTATGGATTCTGGTTAACTTTTTCAACTTTTTCTTCAAAAGGTACTACATCCCATAACCCTTAATGTCCATTTTATAATATAACGTTGTTTCCCCACCCGTTTGGTCAGAATTGGCCCAAATGGCAACGAAAATATCGCACAAAAAAAACAAAAAACTTATATTAAAAGCTTTATTTCTATAGATTCTGGCAAAAATTTTTAACTTTTTCTTTCAGAAAGCAATACATCACTATTACCTTAATGTCCATGTGAAATATGAACGTTGTAGCCCCACCCGTTTGGTCAAAATCGGCCCAAATGTCACGAAATATCGCACAAAAAATCGAAAAAAATCGTAAAAGTACGATATTTATGAGAAATATTTCTTCGATTGTACCCAAAAACAATACACCTCTAAGTTCAGAGAAAACGAAGGTCGTGTCAAATTTTCATCAAGATCGCATATGCCGTTTGCCCGGTAGAGAGCGAACAAACAGACGGAAAAACAAAAAAAAAAAAACAACAAAAAAAAAAACACCCGAGCTAAATTTTTGGGGTCAGTGAAATTGAAGTCTTCGCTTCGCTCATCCAACAACATAATTCTATTTTCATACCTACTAATGTCAAGTGAAACAGAAGCACAATAAAATAGAATTCAACAGTGAAAAATCAATGTAAATAGCGCTCGTGGAGTATTAGTTTTTACACAATATCAAACAAGTAGGGAGTTTTCCGAATCAGTTAGTGATTTCCAATAAAATCATGTCATGCTGCTATTGCAGTCTTGAGTGTTTTGTAAAATTTCAATCTTATGTTACAACCATATTTACAATAATTCACATTCTTTCATCTTCGCATCTCTTCCTTTTTAATACACTTTAATAAAATTCTCGTCGGCAGACGTGAGGAAAACATTTTACCAATAAGCTTACGGAGGGAGCTGCGGGATCGAAAAGACATCGCCGCCCCACACAGCCACATTGAACAATGATAAGTTGCTATAGATGGTCACAGAGGATGAGAAATATGGACTGTAATAATGATTAATAATGGGTTGACTAGAAATTTTTTTAAGAACAAGGCCATTGAATACAAAAATTAATAATCAGCCATGATAATATGAAATTTGTCAGTTTTAAAGTAAAGTAGCTTAATGTAGCATGTAGTTCGAAAAAGTAGGTTTTTATTCTGTTATCTTTATAATTAACGAAATGTATTAGAGTGAGACACATTTGTTGAATTGATTGTCGTAAGGCAAATTAACACGAAGAGAAGAGCATAGGGTTATTAATGACAATTAACCCAATGTACAGAAAATTGGGCTTAACCAACACAACTGGAACAATCTACATATTTACATTATTTTAGGCCAGTATAATTGAAATAATATTGACTCAGTGATATATTTACATGTAAGTTGGCGGCATGTTATGTGTACAGCATCTGGAGTACATCCAGTGTTGCAATACAATAACTAGGACGCTTCGCATACGCTTTTTTTAGTCGCGTTGATGGATGAGCTGTTTTGTAAGTTTTTAGTTTGAGTGGGATCTCTTTACTTATCAAGTGCTTTTTGAACGCATAGTAGGTGATTGTTGTCAAGTTTCTAGTGTTACTTCTTAATTGTTATTAAATTTCCTCTGTTTGAACTTTACTTGAGAGACCTTGACAATCATTTGACTGACCTTGACATTACCTAAGAAGACACTATTTGTTGGTGTTTATATTTGCATATTATGTTTTTTAGTAACTAGGGACAACATTCCGACATCTTGCATCAGCAGGAAGCATTTAATACAGCAAACATTCTTTTATTCATTCAAGTGTTATTATTTATTGTACGGTTATTATTTCAAATATTATTAGCGAGCCATTTCACTAATCTAGCGATTGAACCAACAGTCCACTTCACCAGAGCGAACATGGTCCTTCGGAGCCGGATTAGTGAAATGTATTTCTTCTAGCAATTCCTCATCGCGGGAGCAAAAAAAGCAACACCCCAAATACATTCAAGTTTCGACTTCTAAAATCATTATCAGGTCGATCTTTTAAATTCAACATGGCTCAAATAACAAAAAATTGTCTTTGAAAAATAAAAGGGTTTAAAGCCAAGCAGTCTTTAAAAGGATAATACAATTTGTTGAACTGTTTAAATCGAAATGGTATTGGGGGCTTTCCCCAAAATTCGGGGAAAAGTTTAAAATACCATGTCTTTTATATGGACCAGTTCATGAAATCAATGTGAGCTAAATAAAGGGGAAAGGGAAATAGCCCCTTAGAATGAGTTCAAAAAGGATTTATTTCAATTTCATTCTAAAATGTACCAATATAAAATTAAATCCCCAACAAACTCAGCTTCGTCGCTGCCCCCGATTTGAGCCAGCACCCCTCGCCTTTTTTCCCCGTCCACGCCAGGCATATTCCCCTAAAATTTTAATCGCTGCCTAGCATGTTCGCACCTACCAGCCCTCGCAACCTACCATGCTCGCACCCTACGCAAGTCTTGCAGAAAACTACGTTCGCTCCCTTTACGCATCCCTTTGGGAGTCTATTTACGTTTCCCGCCAAAGCATGTCTCGTAGCCTACGCAAGCCGCATTTTCTACTCACGTTCGTTTACCTACGCATTTTTCGCGGGTCTCCCTCACGTCTCGCTCCCTACGCATGCTTTGGGCGGGCTTTTACGTTTTGGCTCCCTACGCATGTCTCGTACCCTTTAGAAAGTCTCGAAAGTCTACTCACGTCTCGCTCCTACGCATTTTTCGCAGCCCTCTCACGTCCCCCGCGCCTACGCATTTTTTCGCGTCCCCTCACGTTTCGCTGCCTACGCATGTTTTCGCAGCCCCCACTCACGTCTGGGTGCCTACGCATGTTTCGCGTCATTTCACGTCTCGCTCCTACGCATGTTTCCCCAGCCCAATCACGTCTCGGCTGCCTACGCATGTCTCGAAAAACCTACAACGCCTCGGACAAAGCCTGTCCTTTGGACAACCCCTGCATCGTCGCCCTAAGCATGCCTCGCTGACAAACCCTTTTCCCATTGACTATGCCGGGCATCGCCCTTTCCTAAGCTGCCTTGTGACTAAGCCTGCTTCATTGACTACGCCTGCATCGCGTCTAAGCATGCCTCTTACAAAAGCCGCTCCATTGATACCCCCGCTTTCGTCCCCCCAAAGCATGCCTCGCTGACAAGCCTGCTCCTTTGACTACGCCTCCCTCGCCCCGGTTTTAAGCATGCCTCGCTAAACTAAGCCTGTTCCATTGACTACCCGAATGTCGTCTACCCCTGTTTTTGTGCCAAGCCTCCCTCTTGATTTGGCCCTGCATCGCCCGTCTAACCCTCCTCGCGGGACTAAAGCCTTTTCCTTTGGATTCGCCTGCATCGTGGGCAAAGCATGTCTTGCTGCCAACCCTGCTCCATTGACTACGCCTGCATGTCGTCAAAAGCATCCCCTTGCTGACTAACCCTGTTCCTTTGGGAATACGCCTCCATCGTGGGTCTAAGCTCCCCTTGCTGCCTAAGCCTGCCCCTTTGACTTCGCCTGCATCGTCGTCTAAGCATGCCTTGCTGCCAAACCCTGCTCCATTGACTACCCCCTGCATCGTCGTCTAAGCATGCCCGCCCCTAAGCCTTTTTCCATTAAACTAGGGCCTGCATGGGTCTTTAAAAGCACCCTTGATGACTAAGCCTTTTCCATTGCCCTATACGCCTGATGCGTCTTAACCCATGCCTCGCTGACTAAGCGGTTCCATTAAATACCCCTTTGCATCGTCGTCAAAGAATCCCTTGCTGACAAGCCTGTTCCATTGACTAAAACCCCTTTGCATCGTCGTCAAAGGCATGCCTTGAGGACTAAGCCTCCCCCAAATTGAAACCCCGCACGTCGCCCAACCCATCCCTTGCGGACAAAGGCCTGTTCCATTGACTATACGCCTGCTCGTCTTTCTAAGCATCCCCTTTGATAAAAAAGCCGCTTCATTGCCCGGCCCCTGCCCCCTTGGGGTCAAGCATCCCTTCCCTCCTAAGCTCTTTCTTTGGGACTACGCCTGCATCGCCCCGTCTAAGCATGCCTTGCGGCTAAGCCTGCTTCATTGACTACCCCCGGGCATCGCCCGTCAAGATGCCTCGCTTACTAAGCCTGTTCATTGATACGCCTGCATCTTTCGTCTAAGCATGCCTTGATGACTAAGCCTGTTTCCATTGACTACGCCTGCGTCGTTATTAAAGCTCCTTTTCTCACCTACGCCTCTTTTTTGGGACTTTTTTTGCTTTGATTCCCGACGCCTGTTTCGACGTCCACGAAATTTTTTAAATCGACCTCGTCTTCACATACGACGTTCTTTTCATCATCGCCCGCGTCTTGAATAGGGACGTCTCTTTTCACCATCCCCTTTACTTTTTCGCCTACGCCCAAAGTTTTCATAATTTTTCCTCTTTCCCTTCACCTATGAAGTCACGTTTTGTTGCCCCCGGGTTTTACCTAGAGTACGACGCTTTTGTCATCCTCAAACATTTGGTCCCGGGTACTTCGAGTCACTTTTTTTTGGGCATTTCCCGATTTAAAATTTTCTCGATTTCGAAAGGCCACGGTAAACATTCAACAACTTCGGGTCACTTTGGGACCTTCGGGCAAAAAAGAAAGACTTCCGGGCCAATTTTGAAGCCAGAAGTGCCCTCTTGAAAAATTTTTTTCCTTCTTTTGAAAAAAAACATGAACGCATATCCCCTTCACTTTCCCACCTTGGTACCAAGGGATCCCAAGCTAGCAACAATCAAGACGGGCCTCAAGAATCAATATCAACTTATTCACAAACGGGGTTTTTATTCCGTATGATTTGTTTAATTTATTTTAATTGTTTATTTTTCACTTTTTAAAAAGGGAAGGGTTAACTTTTTTTTCACGCGGGGATGTTTAAAAATTTTCCCACTTGAGGGGCCCTTTGGGACAACATTTTACTGACCGGACATTACCTAAAAGGCATTTTTGTTGGTTTTTTTATTTTTTGCTATGTTTTTTAGTAACTAGGGACAACTTTCCGACATCTTGCATCGGGCGGGAGCATTTAATACAGCAAACAATCTTTTATTCATTCAAGTGTTATTTTATTGAACGGTTTTTTAAATTTTTCAAATGTTATAAGCGAGCCATTTCATAACAAAGCGATTGAACCAAACAGTCCACTTCCCAAGCAAAACAACCTCAAAAAACTTTTTTAAAAATTTTTTTTTTAAAGGGTTTTCTGGATAATTTTTTCCACCTTTTCTTTCAAAAAGAAATTTCCCCTTTTTCGCCCTTTAATGTCCATGAAAAATTTTGAACGTTGACCCCCCCCCCGTTTGGTCAGAACCCGGCCCAAAATGCCACGAAAAATCCCCACAAAATTTTTTTTTTTTAAATCGAAAAAGAAACGATATTCATGAAAAATATTTTTTCCCGATTGTCCCCAAACCCGTGACAAGCCCCTAATTTAAAGGGGGAAAACGCCCCGGGTCCCCCCCAAATTTTTTCATAAAGACAGCATATGCCTTTTTCCCCCGGAAAGCGTGCAAACAAACAGACAAAAAAAAATAAAAAAAACAAAACCCCCGAGCAAATTTCCCTTGGGGGTAACGAAAGTAAAAAAAAAAAAAAACAGAAATTTCAAATTTGAAGTTTTTCGTTTTGTTTCATCCAATGAAAAGGTTTGCATTTTTAACAACCCACAAAAAAAAATTAAAAAATACAAAATACAAAGGAAAGCTTCGCAAACTTTTTTTTTAAAGTGGGGTTGAGGAAAATGATTTTTTTTAATTATAAAATTGTTAATATTAATTTAAAATAATAAAAAACATTTTAAAACACTGCCCTACAAAGCAATCATTATAGGTCTTTTGGGGATTTTTAAATTTTTTTGTAACACGGCTGGGGAGAAAGGGTAAACAATCCCCCCTTGTAAATTTTTCCATAAAAGGGGCTGGGAAAGATCTAAAATTATTTTTTCGGGGTTTTTTGGGGGGGATTCTGACCAAATGGGTCAGGCTACAACGTTCATTTTTAACATGGAAAATTTAAAGGTAAAGGTAATGTATTGACTTTTGAAAGAAAATGTTGAAAAAGTTTAGCAGAACTCTGGGAAAAAATGGGTTTTTAAAATTTGGGATTTTTTTTGAGTGTTTAAATTTTTAAAACCTTTTTTTTCTATAGATTCTGGCAAACTTTTTTTAACTTTTTTTTTTTAAACGTCAATACATCATCATGACCAAGGGCCCATGTAAAAATATGAACGGGGTTTAGCCCCACCCGGTTTGGTCAAAAATGGGCCCATTTTCCAAAAATTATCGCACAAAAAATAAAAAAAAAAAATCTTTAAAAGGGTAATATTAAACAAGAAAATTTTTTTTATTATCCCCCCAAAAAAGTAGAAAAGTCTAAGTTTCAAAGATTTCGAAGGCCCCCTTAAAATTTTTTATAAAGACGCATATCCGTTTGAGAAACAGAACAGACAGAAAAACAAACAAAAAAAACAAAAAAAAAAAAAACCAAAAAAAACACCCGAGCAAAATTTTTTTTTTGGGGGTTGGGTTTAAAATTTGAAGTCTTCGCTTCGTCATCCAACAATCTAAAATATAGATAAAATTTTTGTATATTTATTTTTTTTAATTTCGTCTAATACAATGCGCAGATACTCCCCAAAGGGACAAAAACCGGGGATATTCGGGTCATCTAAGGGGTGTTATTTATTCTACCTTGCAAATTTTGATGCAGATACTTGGTAAAACCAAAGAGACCTGTTGGGGTGGTAAAAATTTAAAAAAACAAAAGAACAATGGGAAAAAAAACAAAAGATGGATATTTTAAAAAAAAGCCAAAAAACAGGGTGTACAAAAACACCATCATTTTTTATTGGAAAAACACTAAAATCCTGGCCTGAATCTAATGCCACACAGGGAAAAATTTTAAGGAAGCGGGTTTCATTTCCTTTTTTTTTTTTTTTTTAATGGACCTTAAACCCAAATTTTACAAGGTTTGCAAATAAAAAATGCATAAAGAAAATCTAAGAACCTTTAATAAATTTATTTTATAAGTTTTTTTAAACTTCCAAATAGTACAAAAAAGTTAAAAAACCACTAAAAGGAAAAATAATATACAGGCTAAGACCAAGCGGGTCAACAGTCTTTTCATGTTTCACAACGCAGATCGACCATACAATACACTTTTCAAAATAACACGGTTTTATCAGGAGTCCGTTTTTTAATTGATTTGGGCCAAAAAACATAAACACACATCTACTGTCGAGATACCCATACTTAATTTAACAAAATTCTATTCAAAATTTAGAAAAATTTAAATTTATATAAAAACACTTCGCCCAAAACCCCAAAATCGCGCAAAGATTAAAAAATTTGGATGAGTTTTCCTCTTTAAAAAAAAAAGTTTTATTGTTTTTTACAATATAATATAAATTTAAAAAAAACATAAAACCCAATTTAAAAATTAAACAAATAATATATTTTTTTTTTTATGTAAAAAAATAATCCAAATTTTATTTTGTAAGCGGTGAAAGGGTATAAAGTGTGTTATGATGTTTAAGTGTATGCTGGTAAATTGTAGGGAAAATTCTTAATGACAATCCCCCCAAAAAACCGAGTAGCCTAAACAGAGTGACCCCAAAAAATGGGGGGCCCTGCCCATATGGACGAATTTAAAAAATTATTTTTTTTGTCTCTGTCACGAAAATTTTTGGGTACAAATTAAAGAGGCAGAAGAGAAAAGAAGAGAAATTTTCAACAGAATCAAGTTCTTAGACTCCCAACCCGCAAAAAGTTTCAGTTTCACTTGCCTAGGGCATTGCAACTTTCCCGGGCCGGGCCCCATTACCTAAACCCTAAAAATTTTGATTACCTTATGATACAAAAAAAGGGTTTTAAAAAATAGTTTGTTACTAGGGCCCTAACATAAAAAAGAAAAAAGTTTTTAAAAATGAGCTACATCTGAAAGAGGTGGGAAAACAATTTTTGGGGGAAACCCTTTTGTCAACTTTGTAAACAAGGCCATTTATTTTTTAAAAAATTTTACAACAAAATCTTAAAATTAAAAAATTTTCAATTTTTTAAAACATATTAGCTTATTGTTTGGGGGATGTTTTTTTACACCAAGAAGGTATTTAAAATTTGGTTTTGTCTTTTACAAAACGAAATTTTGTTAAGATGCATTTTTTTTTAATTGATTTTCGTCGAGCAATTGGCACGTGAGAAGTTCATGGGGGTGGAATGCATTTCACCCAAATTTGAGAAAAAGTGTATCACCTAGACAAAAAGGAAAAATTTTTGGGGAAATTAAAAAATTTTTATTTATAAATAGTCCCCGAGTAATGCAAAAGACACCCAAAAACAGAGATATCTTTACATGTAGTTAGGGAACTTAAAGTCCACAAATCTGTACCCATCCAGTGTTGCCCTATAGAAACAGAAAAAAAACTACACAAAAATAATAAAATAATTTAATTTAAAAATAAATAAAAATTTACATAGTGGGTAATTATAATTCCCCCGAGTTTTTGCTTTCCCTTCATAATGACGCCGTAAAAATAGATTTTTTTTGTTTTTCACGATAGGAACCCCCTTTTCCCGGGGAAATGGGGGCTCCTTCCCGCACTCGTGCTTTTGGGGTGGCGATATAAGGGGTTTCATTTGTCTAAACGTTTTGCCCCAACCCTTTTCACTGGAGTCCGTGTTTTTCAACGCCTTCGTGCTTAGTGTGAAAGAGATAAACCCTTTTTTCATCGAGAATTTTCCTTTCTACACTTCAAACACTTGTGCGGGTCTTTGCGCCCACAGTCGTGCTTCTTTGGGGGAACGTGAATCACCTTTCCCCCTTTTAAAGAAAAAAAGGACAGTCTTGGGCACTGTGTCTTTCACAGCCTGGTTTTCTTTCAGGAAAAAGGGCGCCCCAATTTCCCTTTCAGATCTGTAAAAAATTTTAATTTTAAATTTAAAAGTTTTAAAATGGAAAGAAGCTCTTTGAATTTAATTTTCTGCAATGTAAAAAATTTAAAAAAAAAAAACCCAACCCAAACTAAAAAACCCCTCCCTAACCAGTATCAAGCATATCCAATCACCACACCACAAACAATAATATATACATCTTTTCTTCACTATGTTATTCTATTTCCATGCCTTTTAATGTAAAGTTAAAAAAGCACAATTAAATAAATTTTAAAAGAGCAAAAACAAGGTAATAAACGGGGTCATGGGGTAATGGGATTTTAAATGTAAAACCATCAAATAGGGACTTTTCAGTGAAATTTTTTGGTGTTAAGGTTTAGGTTTAGTTTGGTATTTCACCTTGTTTGGGATCTTGGTTTCCCCTTGCCAAATTCAGATATCAAAAAATATTCCCGAAATAAAATTATACATAAAATAACAAAAATCAGATTTTTGTTTTATTCTTCAAGTAAAAGCCTGTAACCCGTGAAGAATTTGTTTTGCGAATTAATAATTTGCAATCGTAATTCCTTAAATGGAATGAGGGATGTTTGAGTGGTCCCGCGGTTTTTGGGGGGATCTCTCAAAAATATAGTAAAAAACCGAGGTTTGGGGGAATGCGTTGATTTTGAGCTTGGCGTTTTTTGCGTGAAATCGAGTTGCCCTGTTGTTTTTTGAAAGGGTTTCTGTTGTTTAACAAGGCAAAAGTGACTTAATGACTTTTAAATGAATTAGGTTATGGATGTTCTCCTTTAATTTAAAAAATTTTTTGAAATTTTTACAAAAAAAATTCAACGAAAATTAATACCCCCCCTAAAAATTCTCTCGTTTCATTTGGTCTTTCCCGGCCCCAAACCCCTCACACATATTTTCACTACTTTTTTTCACATACAAAAACCCAAAAAAAACCTTCACCCTCCCAACACACAAAACCCCCACTTTTCCGCCATCTTTTAAAAATTTTTCCCAAAAAATAAGTTAGATTTTTTTACGAAAAACCCCCCTTTTGGGTTTATTTGCAAAAACACAGAACTAACCACAATCTGGGGTGATGTCGGGACATCCACGTATGCTAAAGTTGTACAAACCACTGGGCCCGTTCCCTTACTGCGCCCCGTCCCCCTGGCCGGGGGTTTACTCTCTGTTGTAGTGTGTTCCCGGGATACGGCCCCCAATTTTCGTCGGCAGGGCCGAGGAACACACAAAACCAATAAGCTTAAGGGTTTAAAAGGGTGAAGGGATAAAAAATCTTAAAGGATTTAAGGGAAAGGAATTTCGTATAAAAAATAAAAAAAAACAAATAAACAGCCTTTAAAAGGGGTTTTTTTTCCATAAGTAATTATGTTACAAATACCAAATTATAACATAAGATCAAGGGATAGCATTTTAATCAACCATAAAAACAGGAACGTAAAATTTTTAGAAATTTTTTTTCCCCTAAAAAAAATGTCAAGAAATGCAGCACCCAAGCTTGTCAGGAAACAGGAAGGATTATAGAGGGCATTTCTCTAGACAAATACTGTTTTCATCGTACCGATGTAAGGAAAATAGAGGTACACAACATTAATAAAAATAAATCATGAGTCCAAGTCCCAGATTGCTTTTTTTTCCACACTCTCCTTGTCTAAAATACGATAGAATTCGAAGGGGTTATTTTTTTTCTCTATCATGGGCGTTTGAAAATTTTGGGTTTAGGAGGGAAGGGAAAAAGAATCTCGAAAATCAAGTTCTCGGGAAAACTTTTAAAGGAGCCGTCAGATGACGGGACTAGCCTTAAAGGGTTTTTGACAAGATAATAGTTTTTTTGTATCTTTTAAAATGAAGGGTTTTTATTTTCCCCATGAAAACTAAAAATAACCTTTTTTAAGACTTAAAAAAAACGATTTTTAAATATTTAAAATTTAAAAATAAAGAAATATTAAAAAATTTCAAAATGTTTTCAAAAGGGGGCGCATCATGAAAGGGGTAAAAGGGAGATCATATTTGAAGACCAGCTTTTTGTAGGGGCCTTTTTCAGACAGGGCCATTGACTCGGAAAAATTTTAAAAATTTGCCCTCTTAAAAAGATTTTAAGTTTAATATCGAGGATATATTTCCACCAAGAAAGATTTTTAATTTTTTGTTTCTTTTTCCAAAATTAAATGTGTTTTTGACAATTTAGGGTTTTAAAAAAGTGTCCCTCGGGGAATGAGCACCCACGAGAAATGCCGGGGGTGTGAATGACTGTTACACAATGTCCCCGAAAGTTTGGGGTGAGCCCGAAAAACAGAAAATAGCGAGTTTATATAATTATTCTATTTGAAACCAAAAGGGGTGCAAAAACCATTAAAAAAGCAAAAGTATTTTCATTTTAGTTATCTACTTGTAATTTCCACAACATTGTAGCACATTCCCGGGTTTTCAAGGGGAAACATTAAAATTAGCAACCAAAAAAACATAATAAACAATGAACGCGGGCCCGAAAGTATAACAAATCGACATAATAATAATAATTAAAATTTTCCGCGTTTGTGCATGCGTTTTTAATGACGCCGTAAAACCCCGATTTTGTGTGGGACGATAAAGGGAAAACTTTGTACACGGGAACTGGGCTCTTTCCCGCACTCGTTTTTTGGAGTGGCATACAAGGTGACTTCGTAAACGTTTTGCCACAAAATATACACTGAGGTCTTGTATGTAAACGATTCCCCATTTAGCGTGACAATTTTGGTTGGGTTTTTAACGTGAATGTCCCTTTTACACTTCGGACACATGTGAGGCTCCATGCGGACCACAGGCGTGCCTTGGTTTGGGACGTGGATCCCTTTTCCTTTGATGAAAGAGGACAGTCTTGGGCATGATGTCTTTTAGTTTGGGTTTTCTGTCAGGGGGGCCATTGCGCTCAGCATTTTTAAAATTATAACTAAGGTAAATACGAAAAAAATTAGCTTTGGCTTTGTATAAAGGGAAAAATGAAAATATAATTATACCTAAAAAAATAAAAATCGCCAAAATAACCAATTTTCAAACATTATCCCACACCAAAAACCCTATATTTTATATTTCACATTTTCACTTTTTAAAAAGGGTAACCCACCGTTGTTGTTAACGAATGAAATGACCATTTTGTTGAAACCGGTAAAATTTTTTTTTCATCCCCCTTTAAAGGGGTGGAAACAAATCAAACAGGGTCTAGAATATAAAAGGCTAGAGTGCCGCATTATGGCCTTAATGTTTTTAACCGGGCCCCCCTTTTTCAGTTCAGTTTTAGTCTTTATTTAATAATTCAAATACATATTTTCACATTTTAGTATTACCCTCAAAAAGACCAGGTTGGGCCCGGGGAGGGGGCTTCCAAGAGGGGGTTATTGGGGGGGCCCAAAATGAGGGGGAATGTTTATACCCAAATTAAATCAAAAAACCCCCAGTTTATACTTTTACATCAAACAACATAAAAAGCAAATGTTTGGGCCCGGGGACTCAAAACATACTAACCCCCACTCCCCTTTTCAACGAAATTTGGGCTTTTTCTATTCTAGTTGCTAAGGCGCTCTTTTTACCGGAATGTGGGGGACCTGGGTACCAAAACCCAGTTGATAATTTTTTTTTAATTATGGATTGTAAATTAAAAAAATTTTTGAAAAATGTTTTGAAATTCATTTCAATCTATGGAAAAACCCAAGCCAGTACAAATACTGGGTAAGATTGCAAAGTTTACTTAAACTCCCAGCGGAAATTTTGGGGGGAAACCCTTTACTTTAAAAATTTGATTTCCCCCTTGGTCCTGCATTTAAAAAATCCAAAAGCCCGCCAAAAAAAAAAATTTTCTTCAAAACCAAACCATTGTCGGTTTAATTTTAAATTTCCCACACATTTGCAGACTATTTTTTAATTTAAATTTTTTTCTTTTAGGAAAAAAAACAAAATATGTTTCTGATTTTTTTTTGGGAGTTCTCAGTTAAAATCCTACCGGAAATTTTCTGTTTAAAAATTTTAGCGAAATTGTTCAGCGATTCGGCTGATTTTTGGGCACAATCACACAACTTTCATCATCATTGAATAAATTACGTTTTTTAGTTGAATTTTGACTACGTTTTGCTGGGGCTCAATTTTTAAATTTTAAATTTTCCTTACCCCAAATTATCTTAAGTTAAACACAATTAAAAAAGAATTTTTAAAGAAACAAAATCAAGGTAAATTTGCGCTCGGGAATATGCAAAAACCCAAAAAACAACAAGTAGGGAGTTTTTTATTTTTTTATTAAATTTTTTTATTTTATTTTTTTCCCCCCTAAAAGGCCCAAAATAGGAAGGTTGGCATAAAGGGCAGTTATGCCCCAAGCAAAAAGGGGTCTCCAAACCTCTACACAACAAAATTTTGATAAAGAAAAGCCCCTTTTAAAACATAAAACATAGAACATGAAAAAATAAAGAACATCATAGAAATGACAAATTAAAAAAACAAAGAACAATTCAATGAATTCAGATATTAAAAAAAGCAATCATAATGTACAAGACTTAATAGCTGTCTTGAAAGCAGACATGGCAAGACCTTGTGTTTCTTCGGACAGGGAGTAGTTCCAAATTTAGGCAGTTCGACAGTAGAACCCACTTATGTACGCGCTGGTTCGGGCAAATGGTGGCGTGATGGACTGGGCCTGGTGACGTCTAGAATCTCGAAGATTCCAAGACACTGTATTTCTGGTATTGCTCTTTGTGGACTGCTGACTATAGAGATTTATTAAAAATCTAAAAGACAAAACTGGGAAATTAATTTATAACACAATTTCATTTTATTAGCCCATAAACTAGACGTTTCACAAAAAACATTTTTATGTGCATTATTTTTTAAATTCGTAATTTACATATAAACTATAAGTATCATTAAAAAATACAGATTGCAAAACTAACTGCTAGATGAAAAACCCAATTCCAACACATACATGTGATAACCAAACGGCAGTTCACTTCCCATTAGTCAAGTTGACATTTTATGATTCCCTATCTAAGCCTGGGGTAGAATGTGGCCAGAGCAAGGCTTTGCTGATCGTAAAAGACGACGAAAAAGAAAATGTCCATCTCGCAAACATCAGCTAGTACATATAGGAGAGTATCTTTTCCCCCAAAATTAGAGGCTAGCTCTGGCGGTCGTCGTCGGGTACCTTGGCCCCTTAACTTGACGACTTTCCGAACGACGACCATGACAGTACGAACGATGACAAAGACGATGACGACGGCGACGTGAGAACACACCTCTTTTCCCCCACCCCACGGCCGGTTAGGACCAGCATGGGATTTGACTCCCCACAACCCCTATTGGATAGAGTGGCGCATTATGACCTAGCAGATGACGCGCCCTAGATCCAAATAATCTCAAAATATGTATTTCGAATAAGGAACGGTGAAGGTAACTACAACCAACTAGATGAGCTATGTTTTCAGATATTGACATAAACCAGATACATATAATTTCCCACTCGATAAACGTGATGAATACACTTACACTTTGAATGAGCCTAATGCCCGGCAGGCTAGTAATTCAACATTTATGAAAGTGTGCTTACGGAAATACCAAGCGTATTTAGTAAAACATGGCTGACTAAATCAGTATCATCAATAATGGTGCCGAAAATTTTAAATTATCGTTACCAGGGTAAGAAATTACTTTATTCCAGAATATAAACTGAAAATAATGAAACAAAGAAATACCTTTACGAATAAAAAACAGATATAACCACACTCAAAATTATTAATTCAATAAATTTTATTAAAGTGGTTTCCTTATGGGCGAACCTTTGTTAAAATTTGGGTATAAAAAAGTTAACCACACTCGAAAGTGGTTCTTGATGGATGGGAAAGGGTTGAATCTCACATCGCCTGTGCTTTAGACAACGAAAATATTTTCCTCGCAAAAATTTTTCATGTGGATGGAAAAATCGCAAACAAACCAAATATAATAATAATAATAATAATAATAATAATAATAAAATAAAAATAAAAATAATAATAATAATAATAAAAAATAATAATAAAAATAAAATAATAAAATAATAATAATAAAATAATAAGGGAGAGTCTCAGGGGAAAACCCAAAATCCAAAATGACCAAATCTCACGGGATCCAAATGTGCTATTTAAAAATTATATTTTAATTTGAATTTTTTCTGTCTACGGGAACTAAATCCAAAATGATAAAATTCCAGGGGACCAAATTTTATTTTGGACCCCATGAGATTTGGATAAAATGGGTTTTGGACCCCCTGGGACGAATAATTCTATTTTTTGGATCCCATGAACAAATTTATTTTTTTATTGGATCCCAGAGACAATTATATTCGATTTTTGGATCCCATGAGACAAATTAAAATTTATTTTTTTGGATCCCAGGAAAAAATTTTCTTTTTATTAAAATTAGCTGGAAAATACGTTTTATTATGTCTCATGGGAACTAAATTCATGGTCATTGCAGTTGGCCCACCCTCAAAAAATGTGTAAAAAAACTTTTTTGTCTTCATGAAAATTCACCAGATCTTTTGGCGGAAAAATTTTGCAAATCCGGTTCCCAGCGCGAAATTGGCATAGAGGTAGATATAAAAATATCAAAATTTAAAAAATAAGCCGGGAGGAATATACAGTTTCACTTTTAACATCCCCAAATCACCCCCAAAAAATGAAAAAATTTCCTAGCTCGAACCCAAAAATTTTATTTTTGATTCAAATTATAATTTTAAAAATTGTGTTAGAGTGGATTACCCAAAAACCCATTTTATTCCTCAACTACTTTTATTCAACTCCCACCCCTATAATTTTTATATTTTTACTACCTTTTTTTCAGCATCCCCCAGTGGGCACCTGAGCAATCAATATGAAATTTGGACGAAGGTACATTTAATCTAAAAAAATATATTCCCCCGGGAGGCAAGCAAATTTTCCCCATTGTTCCCTACCATCCTAAATTTAGGTTTGGTTTTATTTGAACAAATTGAATAGGTTTCAAATGCTTTTTAAAAATTTAGTGTCGTTATTAAGACAAGCCCAAATTAACAAAACATACATTCCAAAAAGCCCAAATTTGTCCACCTCCCCCCCTAATAAAATTTTTTTAGTGACAACACTGTAAAGTAAGTTACCAGCATAAAATTTGGCATGGTGGAGATAACAATATAAAATTAAATACTCCGTTGTGAGGAAAAAACGATATATCCCCCCTATCTGCCTTCCATCCATTACACTGGGAAAAGGGTATTACAGGTGTTTTCAAACTTTATTAGATTGATATATTAAAAAAAAAATTCCCTTTTTTAACATTTTTGGGCCCAAAATAAACCGAATCTCCTTCCCACAAACACGTTTTATCCAAACCCCCAACCCAAAAGAAATTTTCCGACTATAGCACCTTAAAGACATTTTGAAAAAAATCCCCCGATATGTAAAACATAATTCGTTACCAAAATTTGTAATAAAAATTTAAGCATTTTAATGTTTCTTTGACGTCGACAATCCTGACGAAAATCTACCGAAAAAATTTTTAAACCCTTTTTGTCTCTCTCACCCATGTTTTAGGATATTAAAACAATGGTTTTGTTTTACGACGTTCCCAAATCTAGGTACTCCAACACTAACAGATCCCCGAGTAAAGTAGCGGTGCGCTAGTACACTCGGGCCCCTTATATTTTCCCAGAGGTGGATCTTTTTCGAGGTGCATCCAGCCATCATGGAAGGGAAAATGAAATTAAAAACCCTACCACAACGGGGGGTAATTTAGGTACATGACAACACAACCCAATTTTTTAATTTGGGTAAAAAATTTTCCTTCGTAGTTAAAAAAGTGGGTTGAACACGCCAAAATCAGTGTGGTTCAATATGTGTTAGTGAAAATTTGTCGGTTTTTTTGAACAACGATTTTACCAAAACCCTTGGCACTAAAGGTTAAAAACCTCACATGAACGTGAAGTAATTTTTGTTACAAACTTTTAAAAAGTAAATTTAAAAGGGTTAATTTTAAAAAAGTTGTCAAATTGAATTTCTTATATAAGCCTTTTTAAAGCTTTTTCGGGGTTTAAAATTTTTTTTTATGTTTCTATTGCTCGGCCTTTTGGGAAAAAAATTTCATATCATAAAACCCCTTTGGGGAAACCACTAAGAACTCTAGCCCTCTAGGGGGCGAAAATTGGGGTTCAAATTGCCCCCAAATTTTCTAAACTATGAATGAATTTTTTAATTTAATTTAGAATTTCAAAAAAGAAAACTAAACTTGTGATACCCCACAGAAAAAAAATTGAGAAAAAAAATACATCCCTACAGCCTACAGCTTTAATCTTTTAACTTTTAAAAAAACACTCCGAATTGAGGCACTTTTATGTGCTTGACAACTCAGATGAGGGAAAAAACCAGTGCGACTAAAAATTTAAAAAAAGGATTACTTCCCTTGTACCAGTATTGAGAGCGGAGACCAGTACCAGTCGTTGATTTTCACGAGAATTGCTCCCATTTTTTTTTTTAAAGTTCAAGGGTTAATCGTTTAAAAACCACTAACAAACTACAACGGCATGTCTCGGCTTACTACCACCATGCAAATCATCTTTCGTTTGCATATTGTTTGCAACTGACATGCAAGAGTGAAAACTTAAAAGAACAGAGAGTGGACGAATACCTGAAAAAACACGATATGGCTGGTGGAAAAACCAGATTGTTTTCTCTACACCTTTGCCCGAAGGACGTGCTCACAAATGATTTGATGCTGGAAACGAAAACGATGGACCCGATTTTTGAAGATGATCCTAAAAGACATCAAATTAAAAAGAAATCGTTTTTGAGAGTGAAGATAACGAAGATGGAAATTTTAATTACAACAACAACAACAACACCAACAAAAAACAAATTCATAGAATTTATCAATCATTAAATTAAGGTTTTGTGAAAAAATCATTACAATCGGATAATCGGATGTCAAATAAGTTTTTTAAAAAAAAACGAAAAATGAAAAAAAAAAGCGATTTTTATGAAAATTATTTTCGATTGCCTCAAATTTACACCCAATTTTTTAATTCATGGAATAAAGGATGTGAAAAAAATCAGAAAAAATCGAAAAGAGTAGGTGTTTTAAGTCGAAGGAATTTTTTAAAAATCGAAAAAAATCAAATATTGGGATTTTTATAAGAAAAAATTTTCGATGCGTCAAAAACGGGCAGTCTTAGTTTAAAGATTTCGAAAGGGTTCCCGAAAATTTTTTCGCAAATTTGGGGTATGGTTTAGCGGGATCGTGTTTAAAAGACACACAAAAATACAAGCAGAAAAAAAAGAAAAACATTTCGGATTTTTTCTCCAGTGAAGTGAAATGGAATCTTCGCTTGTCATCCAAAAAAAAAAGCGTAAAAAATTTCATTTTCATGAGAAATAATTTTTCGATTCGCCAAATTCACCGAGATATTATTTATAAAAAATTTAAGGGTTTTGTGAAAAATCATTAAATTTGGAAAAAAGCTGTTTGGGGGCAGTCATTACGTTTATTTCAAAAAAAGAAAAATGTTAAATTTAATCTACAGAATCGATGATCAGATTTTTGGGAAAAAGGGCACGAAAGTCAAGGATTTTGAATCTATGATCTTCTTTTGAAAACTTTCAACTTATTTCCCAAAAACATTTAGATTGCTTGGTTTCTGAAGACGAAACTGCTCAAAAAAACTCCAAAACCACCATGCGAAAGTTGTACCCTTTCCTCGTTAGGGCCCCATTTTGATTATGCTAGTCTATTTTGGGAAACCCCTATCAACCATATCAAATCCCCAAAATTTATAATGTAGAAAGGGGCCAACAGTGTTTCATTAAACATCAATGTATAAAAAAATAACTTCTGTTCATAGAGTAGATTAGCAAACTTTGTAAAAAAAAAATGCTAACCTTTTGACATAAAAAAAACCCGGGGGAAATGTTTGATATGGTTTTACCTTTTCAAAATTGTAAATAATTTGGTGAGCGTAGGAGCGTAGCAAACGAAGCGAAAATTCATTTTACTACCGGAGGAAAAAAAATCCGGAATTTTTTTTTTTTTATTTTTAGTGTCTGTTAACACGATTCCCGGTAAACCCACTTCCGATTGCATGAAATTTAAAAAGGAGGCCTTTGAAATTTAACTTAGAATGCCAGTTTTTTTAGAGCAATCGGAAATTTTTTTTTCATAAAAACCAAAAAAAAAATTTTTTGATTTTTTTCGATTTTTTAAAAATTTTTTTCGACTTACAACACCTACATGCTTTATCCGACTGTAAGTTTTTTTTAAAAAGAACCTTAAATTTTTTGAATTCAGATATTTGTGTGAATATGAGCGTTATCGAAAAAAATTTTTTCTCATGAAAATCGAAATTTTACGTTTTTTTTTCTTTTTTTAAAAAAAAAATTTTTTGACTTTTAAACTACATGCTTTTCCCATTGGTGATTTTTTCACAGAACCTTTAATTTATGAATAAATATATTTGTGTTAAAAATTTGAGCGCAATAGAATAATATTTCTTAGAGAATTTCAATTTTACGATTTTTTTTTTTTTAAAAAATTTCGATTAATTTAAAAAATTTAAGTTTAATTTTTTTTTAATTTAAAATTTTAAATTTAAAAAAAAATTTTTCAACTAAATAATGTTTTTTTTTACAGAACAACGAAAAAACCGGTAACACATGCAGCTCAATGCACCAAAAACGCCATCCAACAACGCGGCGGGATTTTAAACGTTTTCCTAGTTTAACAAACACTAGCTCAATTTTTTGGCAAATTAAATTTTATATACCTCCCAAAAAAAACACGCCTTCACAAAACTTTTTTCAACCAGCCGTAAATATTCGACCCCATAAAAATTTAGCATAAAAAATATTACAGCATTTTTAAAAAGTTTTAAAAAACCTCTTGAAGGGAAAAGACTTTGACTCTAACTCTCAAAATATTTTTAAATTTAAATCTGTGATCACTCAAGCTTTTGGATATTAACGTAATTTATCACTAGCTATTTCCATTTGTCTCTTCTTTTTAAAATTTTTCTTCTATTCTCTTTCAAGAATATCTCTTTAATCATTTTTATTGAAATAATTTTTTATAGTTTCACATTTAAATTTATAATTTCAAATGTTTTAAAGAGTTTTAAAAGTATTTTTTGTGTATATTGAATTTAATGTCTATAAAATATGTTTTTTATCCATAAGTTATGCTATATTTGACTTGTGGAGTATTGTACTCTGTTGTAATATGCATCTTATAAATAAAAAAAAAGTAAAGAATGTTTTTAAAAACGAAAAAAAAACGTAAAAATTTTTGGGTTGTTATGGAAAAATTTTTCGATTGCGCTAAAAAAAAGTGGCAGTTCTAAGTCTAGAGATTTTGAAGGACTCCATAAAAAAATTTATTTCAATTGGGGTATCGGTTTAGCCCAAAACTGTTAACAAACCCACAATAATACAAAAATTATATAGAGAAAAAGGGGAAAAACAAAACATTCCGGGTTTTTTTTTTTCAGTTAGTAAAATGGAATCTTTGCTACGCTCATCCAAAATACAGTATCTGCAAATTGTTATGATATTTTGGTCCCTTTTCATAAATATAAAAATTTTTTTAGCTATGTATTTAAAAGCACTTAAAACTTTCGGATATGTGGCCTCAATAGTGTACATCAACTTTTGATAAAAATAGGGTAAACAATAGAGATTTTGAATTATACCCCCCAATTTTTTTTTTTTAATAAAAATATATATTTTTCCCCCGGCTAATGGTACAAACGGGAGCTTATTTTTTTTTTCCACCATAAAACAGTTATTTTTGTCATGTTTTAGCTGCACTAGACTGTAACTATCTGCGATCTAGAAACGCAAAAAAGAACGGGAAATGGAATTTTAGTAAAATTTTAACCTTACAGGCTAAAATTTTCGTTTTACCCAAAAGGGCTGTCGAATTTTATATGTGTAAATGCATATTACTACGGGAAAAAAAATGGGATTAATATTTAACTCAATTTGGGTTTCCCCCCCCCTTTTGGGCCCCCCCCCGGCCCCCCCCCCCCCCGGACCAAACTTGGGGGGGGGGGCATTGCCCCCCCTCTCCCCCCCAAATCTTACGCCGTTTGGGTTTCCATCGAACGCCGAAGTTAACCTCGGGCGTGGTCAGGGCCCAGGGGGAGAGTGCGTGAACGCTCTGCCCTGAAATACACGTATATAGTGGCCTCAACGAAAGCAAGCAAATAGCTCGAAATTGTTTTCCCAGCAACATAACAACTTTGTCTACTCTATTCATTCACGGTAGCTCGGCGTGGATTTTGCACACAGAAGAGCTCTGTGATCTAGCACATATTTTTGCTTGCGTTGGTAAGAGATATTTCTATTTCATACACAAAGGCGACATTCCATTTACCGCGCATTAATACAACCCCCACCACTACAAAGCAGCTACTAGCAAGCAAGCAGCTACTACTAGTAGTAGTAGTAGTAGTAGTAGTAGTAGTAGTAGTAGTAGTAGTAGTAGTAGTAGCAGAAGGAGTAGTAGGAGTAGTAGCACATAGTATACCGCTGGCTAGAGCAGATGGAGAGTTCGAGAGCTAGTGCATTGGCTTCGTTCTTCTCGAGGCCTGCTTGGCAGTCTGGGTTAGTGGAGGAACCTTTATGACTGTCAAGGTGACACCGTGCTTTCGGATGGGACGTAAAGCCGTTGGTTAATTGGGTAGTTTTCGAAAGGAGAGGCTACGTGCCGGTTACCGGGTTTCTTTACTCCAATCGTATTCACGTTAGCTGAATGTAAGTTATCGTGTTGATTTACTTGTTTAATATATTTCTATTTTGAACTATCATGTGTTGTAACTCGTACGTTATTTATCCTGACCACCGACAACTGCATCAACACCGAGGCCAAACCGTGGCTATTGCTCGAATCCTTGCCCAACCAAACTCATCACCGGAGTAAGGAAAGGTAAGAGAATTACATATCAGAAGTGGGATTGGACGGATGATTGATTTATTCGGACATTATCGTATCGTATGAAGTGTTTTTGAAAGAAATTCGTTTTCCTAAATGAAAATAAGAGTTTTGTGGACTTGTAAAACCAAATTTTTGCAATCTGCTGGAACCGGCATGTTCTATGTTTGTTTTGTTTGTCACACATGATTTTTGAACTTCGACTTTTATCCATCTGCTCTGATCGATTTACCGTAGCGCTAAAGCAACCGCCACATTGTTATGAATCTTGTGTTTTTGTTTTTAACGATTTGACACTTGACATTTTTCGTCGATTTTAAGTGCTACATCAAACATTTGTTGCGACTTTATTGTACGTATATATCGCTTTTGTGCCTACTTAGGCCTACTATCGAAGTTTGTGATTGAACATTGTGTAGTTTTTGGACAAAGTATTGTATGTAACCTGTCGCACTAAAATCGAATGCCTACCGGTACCACTAAACGTCGCGGAAACAGTGTGAAGGCAGAAATGTAAACGTTGACAGTCGACAACCAGATCCACCTTGTCCTGCAACATCGAGTGCCAACAGTGACAGTGACAGACCTTCGGATCTTCACGTTATGATGGACATCCTTATGGAGGAAAATCGTCGTCGTGATGCTACATTCGCGAGCATGGTGGCAAGTACGAATGTAGGAGCGAACAATGTTTGTAGAATGCCAGATCTTTCTACCGCCATTTCGATGTTTGATGGAGAATCCCAGTCACCAGCAGGGGAGTTGGTTGCGATCGCTAGAGGCTACAAGTGCCTTGTATCACTGGCCAGACAGTGTTAAGTTGGAAACTGCTCGATCACACTTGACAGGGGCTGCCCGAGAATGGTTTCTAAACAGATATGAATCGATTACGAACTGGAATTGTTTCAGAGAATCTTTCAGAGCTGCATTTATCGGCAAAGTGAGCACTTCCTGAACGCTGGCAGAGAATGACAAGCCGAGAACAACAACCTGGGGAAAGTGTTTTATGTTTACTTCACACAAAGGTTCGTCTATGCAAGGAATTTAAATCTCGATTTTAGTGATATGAAGAAACAGATGATTATCGGTATGCTGTCACGATCATTAAGCAACGCTCTTCAAATTCGCCATCATGATACTGAAGAAGAGATTTTAAGAGACATCGCTGACTTTGAAGAAGTTGATAAGGAAAGGGCTGCTCGAGCTGCATCCAAGAAGAAGGATATGATTACCGGAAGTCAATTGGTACAAACTTCCAAGACACATCGTCATATCGTCACGTCGTTTCCACGACATAATCGACCTGCAAATGCGACCGGCATGAAGCAGAATTTTCCAGCATTTGTACCAACAAGTGTTAGAAAACGAAGATCACCGACAAGCATTTGATAAAACTATTACCGACACTCAATGTTACAATTGTTACCGGCAGGGACACTTATCTCGAGACTGTCCAGATCACAACGTCCACGCTACTGTGTACTGTGCAAGAACGAAGGCCATACACAAAGGTATTGATCAACATACAACTCATCGAGCAACAACACAATGTCTAGTGAAAAACTGCGAGGGTGTAAGTCCGTTGAAATACCTACGAACTGCACTTGTGAATGATGTTGTGTGCGTGCAATGATCGATCCAGGTAGTTCGAGTTGCATCATGCAAGCTAGCGCAGCTGTGAAGTGTGGCTTGACACCGTCCCAAGTCTAACTGTTTTAACCGGATTTGGCAACATAAACACTAATGCAATCGGTCAGACGTTGGCTAAAATCGAAATTGACAGCGTAATTGCTAGAGAAGTTTGTGTTCTAATCGTCCCGGACCAAGCTCAATCGGTGGAAATACTTATAGGACGAACGTGGACTGAACTTCCTCAAGTCAACTTCGCAAAATGTAATGATCGCTTTGTAATTACAAACAGCGCATCCGGCCTGATTAGTAAGCTTACAAATTACCAACCCAAAGTTGAAGAGAGAGTTCATCGAAGTAACGGTCAACGAAAACGTGAATTTAACTAAGAATCCAGTAAATTTTGTACAACTTCAAGCCAGTTCTGTTAACGATGAACTGTTCATGGTTGCTGAAAACAATGGGGAAAAGGATCAACTTTTCAAATTCGTTGATAGAATGACAGTCTTCCCTGTAATAAATGGATTCACCAAAGGATCAGCATCTTAAGAGTGGAGATCGCATCGCACGAGGAGTCACGGTTGACTATCGCAACTAAACATGATATAAAACTGCAAGCAATAACCATTGATGACGTAAAAAACTGATGAAAACGTCACCATAAATCAGAAACGTCAACTTCTCGATCTCATCAATGAAGACCGTCATTGTTTACCCCTAACAATATCAGAACTTGGGTGCACTGATCTCATTGAGATGAAGATACAAGAAAAAGATGCAAGCAAACCTGTAACAAGTCGGCCGTACAAAACAAACACAGCTGAGCAAAAGAAAATCGGAGAAATTGTTAAGGAATTAAAGGATAACGGCATCGTCACAGAAACAAGATCTCCTTACGCCAGTCCTGTTCTTCTAGTAAGAAGAAACCGGCGAAGAACGAATGGTCGTCGATTATCGTAAACTTAATCAACAAACGGTACGCGATCATTTTCCACTTCCAAATATCGATGATCATGTGCAAGTCCTGCTTCAACGAGGGAAACACCAATCTCTGCAACAATACAAATTTGTGTATCAACGAATCGACGTACAAAACCTCATGTGAGCTGCTTCCCAGATACACACCAACGGACGCAGAGAGACATTGTTGTTATGAGAAGTCCACCTACACATACCGGTAAACCTACACAAGGTTGCAGGCGAAATTCCGCGGACCACTTGTTCGTCTCAGACGTGCTACCAGGTGACACTTATCGCCGTCAGTCAGCTGAAGGAGAGTGGAACAAGATTCTACGCCACAACTGGCCCACGTCTCACAGCTAAAGCAATGGAAGGGTCACTCCGAAACCTCTGACGATGATTCGGACAATGAAATCGAGGACGATTAATTTACAGGATGGCCGAGTGTTACGTTCTCTCGTCAAGATCATTTGACAGGCACTGGAGTGTTGTCATGGGCAACACTTCGGACAACACAACAGACGACTCGAAGATGCCAACATGGCTGGTACTAACCGTTGTACTCTACTAATTTAATCTTTACTCCAATCGTATTCACGTTAGATGTATGTAAGTTATCGTTGTGATTTACTTGTTTAATATATTGCTATTTTGAACTATCATGTGTTGTAACTCGTACGTTATTTATCCTGACCACCGACAACTGCATCAACACCGAGGCCAAACCGAGGCTATTGCTCGAATCATTGCCCAACCAAACTCATCACCGGAGTAAGGAAAGGTTAAGAGATTACATATCAACACAAACATTTATTCCAAAGCCCGGATTTTTCCACCGACACCCCTTATAATTATACTTATAGTGACAAACACTGTAAAGTAAGTTACAAGCATGAAATTTGGCATTGGATTTGACGTAAAGCCGTTGGTACATTTGGTAATTTTCGAAAGAACAGGCTACGTGCCGGTACCGGGCTTCTCCACTCCCTACTAAGATTCATTCTTCATCCTCATCTTTCACCACTCAACGTCGCGAATAGCCTTAGAGCATTCATAAGAGACATTAAGCAATACATATCAATCTATCAAACTAGGAAACGCTCAGTTGGACGCGTTGATAAGCGAGCACGTGCTATAGCTAGACCCACATTGCACATTTTTTTAATTTTAAAATTTGCGGCGTTCGCTGTCCACGGGGCCAAGTTTCCAATATTATTTATTATTGCCAAGGTATTTGGGTAAACCCGTGGGTAAACCTTTACTTTGTGGATAAAATCCACCGCCTTCTAGAGGACCTTGACATCATTTCTTTGGGAAAACTATTTTAACTCTTTAATAACAAATAATACACTGCTTCCTCGATAGTATTTTGATTACTTCTAGGTGGCAGTGCATAGTGGCCAGCAAACTCGTGCGACTTTTCGTTGCCATGGTAACTTTACTTTTACTAAAATGTAATTTCCATCAACACTACTTATCGGATCAAAATAAAATTAACATATTGGTGACCGGACGGACATTCTAAATGATTTGGCCACCTCAGATTTTGTCACCGTTTAGTTTTAAAAAAAAACATTGATTAACTTACTTAACGTAACTTTGTAACTTTTTGAACGATTTTGCCACAAAACTATTGGCATTCAATCCAGATAGAAGCTTGCAGATGGTTCAAATTTCAACTCGATCAGAGTATCCGTTCGAACGTTATGGCGAGACATACAAACTCGTTGCCATGGTAACGTTACTTTTGTTTAAATGTAATTTCCATCAACACTACTTATCGGATCAAAATAAAATTAACATATTCGTGACCGGACGGACATTCTTAATGATTTGGCCACCTCAGATTTTGTCGCCGTTTACTTTGAAAAAAAAACTTTCGATTAACTTTAATGTAACTTTTTAACTTTTTGAACGATTTTGTCACAAAACTAATGGCATTCAATCGAGAACGAAGCTTGCGGATGGTCAAAATTTCAACTCGATCCGAGCCTCCGTTCGAAAATTATGGCGAGACATACAAACAAACAACAACAAAAAACAGTGACTATTTTTTCCGGCAGAGTCAAATGGAAACGCTCGCTTCGCTCCCTTGATTACACATCTGCAAAAAAAAACATCTAAAACAATAAAATTCTGGTTTGTCCCGGAAATGTGATATATCGCTAGTATTGCAGGTATTGGAGGTACACAAAATCCAAAATATGCACTTCTTATTTGGTCAGTTGGACCACCAATTAGAAGTACATTATTTGTACTTTTATTTCCTCATATGTTTTCATTAATTTCATCCCAATGAAAATCTATCGTGTAAGCAAAGTGAAAAATACGCACGCAAACAAATCAGGCGTGCGTTGCTTCGGACGTGTGGGAACCAAGGTGATAGCAGATGTAGTATACCGGTATAGCTGCTGCTATGGGCGTTACCTTTGAAACCGAGCTATTCTACTGGTCAAATTTTCAGCGTATTAGATGAGACAAATATATTCTATTTATTCATAATTATTGGGAAAATACGATTTTATTATCGTCTCATAGGAACTAAATTCTCACGGGAACTAAATATTTGTTATTTAATTAAAATATTACAGATATATTCGCGTCTGCTCGATTTGGAGCCCATGAGAATTTAGTTCCCATGAGACGATAATATTATGATATAATAAAATATTAAAACCATATATAATATATTTAAAAATTATTTATTTAGTTCCCATGAGATTTGGATCAATTGGGATTTGGATCATTTGGGATTTGGATCCCATGAAACCATCCCATAATAATAATAATAATAATAATAATAATAATAATAATAATAATAATAATAATAATACACAGACTTCTTGTGAATGGTAAGTTGTTCTTTCTTCGTTAAGACTTGACACAATCTGGTCACTCAAAGATTTTACAACACCCATGATTTATTAACTTCGTAATTTTCACCCAAAGACAAATTTCTTGATGCAGTTAAAACTTAGTATAGTTTTAACCGCTACCGTTTTTAACTATATTATACCACAAATATTCTAAGCATTTTAAAACTCTACTGCATTTTGGGCAGCGTAGATGATTCACAATTTCTTTCGCTTAATGGGCCATTTCATCCTGGCCACCAGCAATATTAGTGTTCTTGTTAAAGGCCTCGTATCCTTCCTCATTTACTGCTGATCAGGAAGCCAGAGCTGAGGAGTCTGTAAAAAGAAATATATATCAACAATATAATATGTATATAATAATAAATATATATCGATGAGCGTGACTTATTGGTAGTGTTAAAGCAGAATGGAGGAAGACTAAACCGTACATTATATTCCGAGCTTAGATGGTCCAGAACGTTTATGTTTTACAGTGTATGATAAAGAACACCAGGCTGATATGCAGGTGCCATGGTGCGACCTTGTTCGAAACTTGTCAGTGCATGATAAAGAACACCAGGCTGATATGCAGGTGCCATGATGCGACCTTGTTCGAAACTTGTCAGTGTATGATAAAGAACACCAGGCTGATATGCAGGTGCCATGGTGCGACCTTGTTCGAAACTTGTCAGTGTAAATTTCGTTGTCAACACAGATTTAATTGTAAAATAATTACAGTTTAACGGAAAAAATAGATTATGTTTACATTAACTCCCTTTGTTTATTTGAGACAGCTCTGATCATCACAACAATCGTGATTTAAAAAAGTCTTATAGACCACAATATTCCCTTATTCAATTTCTTTAATCTATGCTTGGGTTCGTAAATAGGAGTATCGGCATGAGTAAGCAACGTTCAGTTGAAACTGCTTACCGTACTTTTATAAGACCTGTTTAAACATAATATGGCAAAACAGCGTGGCATCCAACTGCTCAGCAAAATATGTGCAAACTTGAAGGCATTCCGAATAGATCGACCAAAATAATTTTAAGTAATGCTAGTTTTAAGCCAGTGCTTCTGCACGCCGCAATCGATGTAAGATTTCTTTTAAGTAAAAATGTTTCTAAGCAAGCAAATGGTGTTTGTTGAGGGGCATGCTGTCAATTCAGATGGATGTAGATCCGATCATAAGAATATTTATTAGCAAAAGACAGCTATCTCGAAATTGTTGTTCTGTTTTGTTTGTTGGGGCATTGTTTGTTTAGTTTATGTATTGATTTTATAATGATTATTAATGTTGTATTTTATACTGTTTTTAAATTGGGTATTGTATTATACTATCATATATTGTTTTGAATGGTGACAGGTACTCACGTACTATAAAGTAGATTCTCTTTCTGAAATATTCTCGCATTCATTTTTATGACACATGTTCAAATGTCGAACAAAAGAATGAAAAAAACACTTCAAATAATAAATAAAAAAATATATATCTATTAACGCAAATAATAATCCATCCAAAAGGAATTGATTTCGTTAATTCCGTTAGTGCCATCAGCAAAGTAATACGATTAATTGCGATTAACCCTTTCTCGTCTGAAGGGACTTACAAGTGCCACAGTTTTATTTTGGTATAGCATTAACATGGATAGGATCATAGCTCTATACGCCAGACGGGACGTTTAAGTCCACCTGCTCCTGAGCACATAGAGCTATCGCACGTTCACATAGGATAATATTTACGCCTTGTACATAATTTTTAAACTCTTTTTGCGTAAAAATTTAAAATAGTGGATTTTTTAAAATAATATATAAAAATCTGAAAAAATTATAAATTGGCCATTTTTTACCATCCGATTTTCAATTTTTTTTTGTTCTTGAACTAAATTTTTTTTTAAAATTAAAAAATTGGAAATTGCGGTACATATTCAAAATCCAAAATTTTCCAAAAAAATCTAAAATAGGCCTACTCAAAAAAAAAAAAAAAGTTTCAAACAAAATTTCTGTTTGGGCATGTTTGTTTGATGAATAAGTAAAAAAAAAAACAATATTTTTTAATTTTTTTCTAGGTTTGGGCAAGAAAGGGTTAATGTAGAAATGTACAGTCAGTGACACAAGTCCAGACATTATGTGTTTATTTTTCAAACTACATACAGAATCAATTCACAAGGTTTGCAAATAACATATTTTACATCGCGTAGCGTCGGTACCATTTGATCTATCGGCACCAAACAACAAACCAAACCTCAACTGTGATTAAGGTATGTGCACTTTACGTACGTGATATCTACTATATAGTCTGAAATAAACAGTTTAAAAGCTTATGAGGGGATACTTTTATTAATCAGTTAATAGTCTCATTAGAGGTTAATGAAATAACCAGCTTTTGCGACAACTTTAGAGATATAAAAATCAAGTTACACAGTGAGCCCCGATCAGAGGCAGAACATAACAATGATTTCACTACAAATAATCTATTGCTAATAATATATGATACAATACATGTCATAAGATAAGATCAAGGTATGCGTCGTTAAAATCACCAATTAGATAGGAAGGAAACATACACATATTTTAGAAATTAAACCGTAAAACAGATGCAGCACACAAGCATGTCATAAGCAGGGTTATGTAGAAATTTCTCTAGACAAAATACTGTTTCACTTCACTACACCGATGTTATTGATACAGGTGTACAAGAATAACCATAATAAGACATAAATTATCTCAATTGTTATTATCCACACTCGCACTTGGAAAAAATTATACGTGTGAAATAGTACCAGTTAAAAGTTCACCTCCAAATGAACCAAAATCATGATAGGTTGAATGCGTCATGAAAGTCCTAGTAACACCGAACGTAAACATGGACACAAAACATGTTATTAAGATCCGAAACTCTTCGTAGATAAACAGACTAATACCAAACAGTCCTTGAAGTTTCATGACTCGCATCATACCAAACAATACTTGAGCAAAGATTACGGGTGTTACACAGGAGTTTCATTGTTAATGTGAGTTGCCAACAACATACACATCTACGAGTACCTTCACAAATTCTACACGTCGCCCCTTCGACGTTCACACCCTAATCGATTAGCAGATTATAAACATTTAATACTTTTGGGATAAAATATAATATTTTTGTATGTTATAGCTCATTTAAATTCTATTTTGACAAGCTTTGCATTATATTGTGTGAGGTGTGGTGTGTTGTTTCAGATGTATGCTGGTAAAGTGTACAGAGAATTCTTCCTGACAATCGCCACGTGCAACCGAGTAGCCATAGAAAGGAGTGACCTTGAAGAAACCTTGGAGAGGAGGACTCACGACTTCGAAGACGAGCAGCTGCACTTCAGATTAGAAGGTTAAGATTGTGTTGCAGTTCGATTTGACCAAATAGATAGTTTCATAGACATAACCATAGCCTTCCAGTTATGGAGGTAACATAGGTGAAATATCTAGGAGGCATCCACAGTTTCATACGCCTGCTTAATGAATGAAATGTCGAGTTTTCCACCAATCTACGAACGAATTATGCAAGGTTAGAAGGCACACTTAACCTTTTGGTCAATAACTCGATTTTCCTTGATGAAACTAACAAAGTCTACACGTATGTGACTGGTAAATTTACAATTTGACGTCTATTTGGACGGATTCAAAGGATATCGTTTAGTTCTCTATCGCGAAGTCGTTTCTAGAGTTCACGAGGCAGAGCAAAGAAGAGGAATCTCGACTGGGATCAAGTTCTCGTAGACTTTCACAGGGGCAGGCAGCAGCCGTTTCCTAGCCTTATTAGCATGGATAGAAGCCGACCGTATTGCAAAGTAAATGTTTTCAAGATGAGCTACGTCGAAAATGAGTGTAAGACAATTTCAAAAGCCCAGCGTAGTGAGACCTGGGGGTCTTTTTACCAAGTGACAATAGTCGACCGAAACGATACCTTTAGGGAGAAGATATTGCCACCTCGAATTTTTTTATCATAACAAATTAAAAAGTAATATTAAAGAAAAGGTAGTAAGAACAAGTAGTAGTAGAAGTAAAAGTAAAAGTAAAAAGTAATAAAATGTTAAATGTGTAACTGTTACCAAATATGCTTGTATAGCTGCGGTCAGATGCGTGCAGCGTTGAGCCAAGCGTATAATCTTTTTATTGGCAATAGTTAAATATTTTACACTTTTAAAGCCGTCTGCCAATGTTTCTCTGACTTAATAAAGAACTACATACAGCAAATGTAAGATATTATTATTCTGTCTCGTATGATGAACATTCCAGGTGGCAGCTCACTTGCACTTCTCACTAAAGTTGTCGTCTCGGTCGACTATTGTCGCTTGTCGCTGTCGATCGTCTGTTGTCACAATAAGTGAATAGACTACCATGCCAGCACGGCAACCACGATTTGAGTTCGAGTAAATTAAGCACTTGACCAAGGAACAATGAATCTAAAAATATCTCTCTATTTGTAATCAGCACTAATCAACTGAATTTTAAAGCGACTAAAAATTAATTAAAATATAGACATCGTTAAAAAAACAGCCATCTAACATTTAATTTATCTGACTTAAAAGTATAGAAGCTTTATGAAGATTGTATCTTTACAAAGTAGGATTTTAAATTGGTATCCTTTGACAAAATGCAATGAAAAGTGGATGAGATTGTGAATGACGATTACTGAAATATTCCAAAAAGTTCGGATGAACCGTCACAACAGGAACAATTCGATAAACTTCATAATGATACTACTTTAGGCCAGGATTATGCAAATGAAATTAACACAGCGATTTCTCTATGTAGAAAGTGAATTGTAATATCCACAACATCTGTAGTAAATCCAGTGTTGCAATATAAACCTTGAAAGTTTGATACACCACAAAACATACTAGTATAATGAACACAGGCTAAAAGTATAGCTTCAATTTACATACTTATAACTACATTTCTCTGCGTTTGTACATGCGTTCATGAAGGCATCGAAAATTAGATTTGTTGTGGCACGGTAGGAACACTTAGGGCAGGTGAACTGCGGTTCTTACCCGCACTCGTGCTTGGAGTGGTGATACAAGGTTGACCTGTGACTAAACGTTTTGCCACAAGCTTTACACTGCGGTCGTAGTTTGTCAACGCATCCGTGTTTAACATGAACGTTAAGAGAATTCTTCAGCACAAATGTCTTGCTACAAGAGTAAGAGTAAGAGCTGTAAGAGTGTGTCATCGAGAATGTCTTGCTACACTTCAGACACTTGTGCGCCTCCTTACGTACACAGTCGTGTGTATAACGCGGCTGGTAAGAGTGTGTGTCATCGAGAATGTTTTGCTACACTTCGGACACTTGTGCGTCTCATTGCGTCCAAAATCGTGTTTCTGGTGCTACATGAGATCCTTTTGCCCATTTTTTTCCTGGTTGGGACGCCATTCCTGCTCAGCATCTGTAAAATTATAATTATAATTGAGAGTAAATATTAAAAGAAGTAACTTTGAGCTACTATAAGAATAGATAGAAAATAAATATTACACCCAAACATAATCGCCACATAACCAGTATCCTCCATACCAAAAACAATTATTAAATTTTTGTTTTTCACAATATAATTCCATTTCCTTTCTAACTAATCGAAAGTCAATCAAAAGCAAAATAAAATTATAGTTCAATAGAGCGAAATCAAGGTGAATAGCACTCGTAAAAAATATATGTAATACAAGTACAAAAATCGTTAAGGGAGTTTTTAGTTTGTATTTTATATTAAAGTAAAGAATGAAAATAACAACAACACAGCCTAAATGGTGTTTTTATTTGTACGTTTCAAAACATGTTACAAAATGAGATCAAGGCATGTGCCATTATAAACTTCAATAAGTAAGAAACATAAATATATTTTTGAATTTTTCCGTCAAAAATGTGTCAAATTTGCAGTACCCAACTCTGGATGCATGCATGGAGACATGCATGAAAGGCATTTTTCCAGAAAATATTATGTCACCGCACCAATGAAAGAAATAGATGTGTACGACATTATTCATAAGAAATCATGAGTCAAGACTAAGTTGTTGTTATCCACACTCTCTCTTGGAGACAATTAAACATGTTATAAAGTATAAGTGAACAATGCACCTTCAAAATCAACAAAATAACACGATGGGTTAAATTGGTCACAGAAGTCTTGGAAACAACGCATATAAACATAGACACAAAAAAGCAATAAAGCTTCGATAAGTGCAATAAATAGACATAGTGGTAATTACACTTCTTCGCGTTTGTGCTTGCGTTCATAATGACGCCGTAAACTATATTTGTATGTGGCTCGATAGGAACACTTTGTACACGGGAACTGCGGCTCCTTCCCGCACTCGTGTTTGGAGTGGTTACACAAGGATGATTTAAGCTTAAACGTTTTGCCACAAGCTTTACACTGAGGTTGTTGTTTGTCATCGCATTCGTACTTAATATGACGGGAAAGAGCTCGTTTCGTGGAGAATGTCTTGCTACACTTCAGACACTTGTGAGGCTCCTTGCGTCCACAGTCGTGCTTCTGGTGGAACGTGAGATCCCTTTTCCTCTTGTATGAACGAGGAATCTTGACACAGATGTCTTTCAAAGCCTGGTTTGCTGTCAGGAACCGGGCGCCATTCCTGCTCAGCATTGGTAAAATTATAATTATAATTGAAAGTTCATACGAAGGGAAGACTCTGAGCCTCATTTGGAGCACGATAAGAATAATGAAATTAATTACGATGCCCAAACATAAATTCACTACATAGCGTGCATCAAGCATGATCCACATACCATATTTAATCAAGTGTTAGTAGAATTCATGTTAAAGTTCGTGACAATTTAATATTACCCTCAATTATATTTAAAACATTTGTGTCACAAATTACGAAATAAATAGTGTATTGTGTGTTCTGTGACTGAACTTGTGGCATCAGGGACAGTTGTGATATAAATATCTTGCAATTTACAGTTCAAAGTAAGGAATTGGACGTCGTCGTCTGTAATTGGAAAAAGTAAGTGTTTACAATAAAAAACAAAATACGAAAATACAGATTTAAAATAAATCTGCACAAGATCTTAAATTTACAATTTGGGAGGAACAGTTTTTAAATATTAACA